>WAAE01003406.1:79373-123246 GCA_013400495.1 Nicator chloris
GGGGGGGGGGGGGGGGGGGAAGGAAAACAAGACTACTCTCACTGTGCTAGATCACTAAATCAACTGCAAACTCAGCATTGACTGCAGTCCCAAACCAGGACCTGGTAGGATCTGATTATTAAAAGATGCCTCTGCCCAAATTAAGGTGCAAATGAAACCAAAGGCCAAAGTAAATAATATGGATTTTATTTAACAGCAAATGTGAGGTAGAGAGAGGCCTGGGGGGGAGAAAGAGAGACGGACAGATTAAGTAGAGACACCACCATGTGGGTTCCCGCTGCATCCCTGCAGTGACCCTGAGATTTCTTTATAATTTTTACTTGATTTCTGTTCATAAACTTCTCAGATGTGTTTAGAATTTGCAGCTCCAAATGAAATATCTGCTTGAAGATTCCATTTTTTTACTGTGAACTGAAAAACCTATCTAAAACCCTGTACAAAATTTAATAAGACAGTGGTAAAGGTCTGGAGCAAGTGTGAGCTTGGTTAACATTGGATAATTTTAATCCACTGTTCCTGTGTCATTATGAAATTAGATTTCTTGTTCTGCCAGCTGAAAAACACCCTCTGAACAAAAACAATGAAGTATTTCACAGCATGATTCAGATGCAGAATATCTCAGAACAGCTAGGAAATTCAAAGCTAAAGCATGTAGCTTTATATACTTCATTTTTCACCTTTAACCTTTATCATTCCAGAAAGCAGCCTGTGCTTCTCTGTGGATGCTCACACTATTAGGCACCACAAACATCCAAAGTAGCAGCTGGAAAAGGGCAAAAAAACTCTGAACTAAGTCTGTAAGACCTGAGCCAAACAGGACAGCAGCTGTTATATGGTTATTTGTGTTAGTTAAGTTGTATAAGTAGCAGATCATTTTCCACCCTAATACAGTTATGTACTTGCAGAAGTTACCGTTGTTGTTTTTAATTGCCTGAGGATGGTTTAAGGCTATTACCAGGATATCTCCAGTCTTTAAAAAGGAAATTAAGGTTGTGAAATGCTGCATGATTGTGGGAGTGAATATATTGTTGTTCCACTACTGGAATTCACAGAAAATAGTTCGACAGTGAATTTTGCTATATTATAATTAAATTCTCAGTGGAGAAATACAAGCATGCCAATGGAGGTGTCTTGACTGGCATCAGACAGTCATGTGACTCTGACAGCTTCTTAGAGCCATAAAATACTCTAGTATTTAGGACCTTTTCAAATCTTTATGACAGAGCTCAGATTGAGCATTATAATTTTGTGAATTGCTTCAGATCATATTTTAGTGATCATAAATATTTCAGAGTACTCCAAAAGAGAATCATAATCACTTGTTCTCATTTAAAAGTGATTTAGGATGTAAGTTCAATAAAGTTGTCACCACTGGAAAGCCATTTCATTATTTTTAATTCAGTATACAGGGTAAAACCAGCATTGGTAGTGGAGACATCAAGATCTGAGCTGTCTGTTCTTAATGCAACAGGTCCCTTGTTTGAATTACAGTTTTGAAGGTCATGACTGAGCAGAACAATTTTAATACAACTTCCCAGCAAACTCTGCCTGTTTCCTTCTCTCAGCTGCCAGACTCCACATGGAGCTCATATCCACCAGCCTCAGGTCAAGCAGGTCAGGTATTTTGTAGTTCTTTTCTAAAATTTATTAAATCAGCCCAGCTCTTTCAAGAAATCAGCTGAGAGAGATCCTGTATTTAAAGCTGCTGTAGTATCATAATGAGATGGAAGAATGTCAGTTGGTCATGGCCATCAAAGTCTCAAAAAAAGTTTACAGTGACAATTTGGACTAAAAATTTGGACTAAACAAGTTTCTTACCCAAGAAAGGAAAAGTCTTTTGGGGAAAGTGAATAGGGCATTTTCAAACACACAATGTGCCCTTACAGAGATTACATGAGGTGTTTAATGGAGTGTAGTTTTGAATACTCCAAGTTTTCCAAGACATGGGTGGAACTGGAAAACTGCTCAGTTCAAGCCTTTACAGGCAGAGTGGAGAGAAGAACACTTTTCACTAATTAATAGCTTCTTTCCACTTTCAGTTGATAATTATAGAGAGTTTGTAGAGTTCAAGAAAATCAAAGGCCTCTGCAATCAGTCCAGACAAATACTTTTCTTGGTATGCTCTATCACTTGGACAGTCTGCTTGTAGTTCACCTATTACTTTCACATACTACATAGTTTATGTATAAGATTATTTTCCAAATTCCATCTGAATATTTTGATTGTAAACTCCTTCCTAGATAAAGACCACCAATATCTTGCCAACCACAATTTCAAGAGCTGTTTCTTAAACAAAACAAAACAAAACAAAACAACCCACCCCAAAACAACAAAACAAAACACCCATTTCATTAAATCACAGAATGATTTGGGTTGGAAGGGACCTTAAAGACCATCCAGTTCCAATCCCCTGCCATGGGCAGGGACACCTCCCACTGTCCCAGGATGTCCCAAGCCCCAGTATCCAAGCTGGCCTTGGACACTTGCAGTTCACTAGCTGTTTAGAAATCTGTGTGCCATGAATTAATGAATTAATGGCCACATGCCAGGCCCTGGTCGGGTATTGGTCACCAGTGGTCCCAAAACGACAGTGATGGCACATGGCTGAGGAGACACCAGGAGTTGTTCAACTGCATGACCTGTTCTGTGGATAAACAGAGAACTTTGCCCTCACAACCTTGAAGTTTGGATCTTCTCACGTTCAGGCATCTGTTCAGATGTCGTAGCCTGTGTCAATATGTGAATTTTTACCATGCCTACCCAGCCATTTCAGCTCTCCCCATTATCTCACATAGGGAGCAGGGTGAGTTTAAAAGCCCACCCATGACCCACCCACAGTACAGTCTCCAGTGCTATCCCAGTGCTGAGTGTAGCTCTAACTTGGCTTTTGATTTAGATTAAAATAACCGAACAGGCATATAGTTTAACCTATTCCCATCCTAAGGATACTGGGACCTTGGCTGCCTAGGGAATTCAGGTGTGCAGAGGTCGACCAAGAAACACCTTTGAGGTCTGGGGGTGAAGCCACCACTGAAACACCTGCACTGAAACTGGCCTGATGACAAATTTTATCTTCTTCCTCTGCTCTCCGCCCAGGATCTGGTTCTTGGATCTTCACCTGGGCTCCAGTCCCATGCCCTGGGGTCACAGAGGAGAAAGTGGAAGAGCAAGGGACAAAATCCTGACTCTCCTAAACCCCAGGCTGTTTTCCCTCCTACTCATAGCTGTCAGAGGCAGTTGAGAAATCTACAGATCTGCTGCTAATCTCCAAAGAGCCTCTTCCAAACCACACAATCCTGGCTCTGACTTCACAAAAATCTCCCAGTCCAACAAAAGTGAGGCTTCTCCAAGCACCAGTTACAGTCACAAATTGTGGTTTCTTGTAGGTGGAGGCACCGTCAAAGGCTTGGCTGGGCCTGGTGCCTTCCTGGCCTTCCCAACACCCACGGGAAGCACTTTGGGAAAGGGAGAGCACCCGGCACCAGTGATGTCACTGCACTGGCTGAGGGGGACACCCACAGAGCACAAAACCTTTCACAGGGTGTGTGGGGTTCTCCCTGCAGCTTTTTATACTTTGGGGTCAAACGTGGCAGCAAAGAGGCCTCTCGCTGCTTGCAGCAGCAAAACATCAGAGGTCACACACGCAGATCCTTGTGCAGAAAGCGGATTTGTCTCCCATTGCCAGTCCCATTAGAAACAAATACTCAGTATTCCAAATAATCAGTATTCCAAATACTCACTATTCCAAATAATCAGTATTCCAGGCTGCAAGGACTCTCTCCAAGAACCTTGCTTTCTGTTCCACCTCACTGCCCTGCTCAAAGGTCACAGGAGGAAGTCTGTGAAAGAATTGGAATTCAGATCCAGGTCTCTTAAACACCATATTTATTACAATTCTATAATTAATTTATCCTATGCAACAAAAATGTTATGCATCTTATTTTTATTATCTGGAAGCAGGGCCTTCTGGTTTTTATATTCCATCATGGGCATCAGTTCCATAAATACTTTCTGCATGTGACTGATCCTATGCAGGGTTTGAAGTCAGACTGCTAAAACACATGGCTGCAAGATCAAGACCTAGATTTGTTTTCAGTCATTCTTATAAGAAGTTATTTATCTTCTGAACCCCTAAGCCACATCTCAGGAAGCTTTTAGGAGGAAACCTAAAGGTGTGCCAAAGCCTGGGCAGATACCTGCCCTGTCTTCTTTTCAGTCTCCCAACGTGGCCTGTTAAAGCAACAGCTTGTTACCCCCTCAGAAAATGAGTGAAAATAGTCAGAAATATGAATGTATGGATCAGTGAAAAATATGTAAATTCCTTTTTACATCCTTTACTAAATCCCATCACTGTTTTCAGCTGTTATCATTTGTTACACTTGCTTGGAAGGAAAACTGTCCCATGAGGGAAAATCACCAGCAATCCCCTCAACAGAGTGAGCAGCACCGGCAGCGAGCCTGGATTACGGTTGGATTTCATCATAGTAACAAAGAGTGAGTTTAGCTACAAAACTGGACCAGACCCAGCTCCTGCGAGCTGCCATCTCTCCATCCACAGTCCTGCACTGCCATCTACAGCTGCCTGACAGTATTTGGATTTCTCCATGAGCAGGCTCACATGGACATTGGCAGCAGCATCCTCCCTGTAAACATTAGGAGTGTTCAGTGGCAGGCAGATTTTTTTTCCACAAATACTGTTGTGCTAAAATAACCAAAATATTCTTCTTTTTCAAGTTTGTGTTTGTTCTTTCTCCAGATTTTTTTTAGCTTTCTGCTTTATCTCACTAGTCCACTGTCTTTGCCAACTGAAATTGAGTATCACATACAAAGTGGAACATACTTATTAACCCAGAATATTTGTAATACACTGAGAAATAAGACCCTTTAGAAGTTGTGCAAGATGTCTTAACAACACATAGAAATTGTTTTAAATTCGTTTAACTACAGTTACAGCAGTAAAACTGGGGTTTAATTGAATATATCCCCTAACTCTATCACCAGAGAAATATAAATAGGTTTGCTAGGATTTGGTCTGAAATAAAGAATGAGCCTGAAAAGCTCTACAATCCCAAGAAATTTATTCAGGGTGATTATCATGTTCTGAAGGATTTCTGTCTCGTTAGCAGCACATGGGCCAGGTCCTTCAGCCATCCTCCTACAGCCCCGTGATGCTGAGGAGGGGAATGGCTAATTTTTCCTAATATTCAAATTAAAGCTGCTCTCTTTAAGTTTAGAGCCATTCCACCTTGTCCTGTCCCTCCATCCCTTGTCCCAAGTCCCTCTCCAGCTCTCTTGGAGCCCCTTTAGGCACTGGAAGGTGCTCCAATATCTCCCTGGACCCTTCTCTTCTCCAGGCTGAACAATCCCAACTCTGTCTCAGCTGATCTTCTTTGGAGAGATGCTCCAGCCCTTGGATCATCTTTGTGGCCTCCCCTGGACTTGCTCCATTTAATTGCCAGAGCAATGGTCTGAGGGAATCCATGTGGAAATTTAAACTGTAGCACAGGGATCAGTCAAATAGGGAAACATGGAGAGAAAGTGACCCGTGACTTGTTTAATGCCTGAAGTGCTTTCTGCACAAAGTGCTTCAAGGAAATGGTTTGTAAGAGTACAACTAATCCCACCTGCCAGTCTGTGTCCTTGCAAGTGTTAGCACAGCAAAACCAGAGCCAGAACATAAAGATCAAGGACACTTCAGTATTAAAAACTATTTTTAACAAGAGGTAAATTACATTCCCTGACATCATTTTTATCTTAAATATTTTGCCCTATGTGAAAGAGTCACTGCAAAGAAAGGGAAGATTTATGGCTATATGGCAGGACAAATTGTAGTGGTAAATGAAGAGATTGTGTTACCAGAGATACTAGAGTTTAAAATACTGCCTGAACCTGAGCAGGACTGTGCTTGACTTTTCATGTAGCGAGAGTGACATCTTGTGGTTTGGGCAGGACTGTGCTTGACTTTTCATGTAGCGAGAGTGACATCTTGTGGTTTGTGCAGGACATCGGAGCGTGCATCTGAGGGGAATTAATCTGTACTTCATTAGAGCACTGTAAAAGTACACACTTTTCTTTCAGGAGGACAGTGTGTGACTCCTCACTGTATCATTGGTTGCGGCCAGGAAATTTGGAATTTTAGAATCACACAATACCCTGAGTTGGAAGGGACCATCAAGGATCACTGAATCCAACTCCTGGCCCTGTACAGACACCCCAAGAGTCACACCTTGTGCCTGTGGGCACTGAATGTCTCCTGCACCTGCAGTGTGAATTCTTACAGAAATGGAGAAAAATTTGGGCTCGTCTTACGAACAGGTCACAGCTGCTAATGCCATAAATGCTGTGCACGCTTCCAAAGAACACTTCAAAGCAAGAGCACACCTAAAGCTGGGAAGTAGCCAAAGCCATCATCTCTGCCTCTTTCCATGAGAGTCTAGAAGAAGTGAGACCTATCTCCTAACGCAGGACACTTGGGCTGACCCAAACTAAAGAGCAAATGTCCCAACAATCCTTGCATGACCTTGCAATTCTGATGGCTGGGCAAATGTTCGTGCTTAGGCTTCCCACACCCAGGCACTGGGAGCTCAGTGTGGGCATTGTCCCTTGAGGACAAGTGGCACAAGCAGAACACTCTGCCCAATAAAAGCTGGATTCCTTTCCTCCTTATTTTTAACATGAGAGAATAGAAAGGGAGGAATTAAGGTCACCATGCTAAGAGAGGTGTTTCTGAGGGCAGACTGGAGCCACATGCCCAAGCACATCAAATTACTCCGGCTGAAGTTACAGGGAATCAGCAGCTCGAGCTGGCCTGGAGCAATAAACTCAGCCAAGAGTCTCCCACACAGCTCCACTCCTGCACCTCCAACACAGCCTGGATGAAATGCCCTTGCTGTCCCAGCTGCGATCTGCTCTTCATCAACACCTGACATTCACACCAAATTGCAGTTTAATGTCTATCCCTAAACACATAAAGCTTGCTGATAAAAGTGGACTGGGAGCTATTTGGTCACAGTTACTAAGGCACCCCTAGGCAGGACTTGGTGTTCATATCTCTGATCCCCAGGTTGTTCCCATACTTCTCAACTCTGCTCCCAAGCCATTTCTCAGTTTCTTTGCATTTTGAACAAACTCTGCCTATAAAATGTCCAGTCCTTGCACAGGAAGGGCAAAGGGGAGGGGAAACATGTCCCTCAACATACTCCCTTCTTTTTCCCACAAGATAATTCAAAATTCTGGCCTCAAAAGTGGGCAAATATTTAAAAGCAGAGTATTTAAAGCAGAGCTGGAGGGCTGTGTGGGTGAGGGGGTACCATGCCTGCATGAGCTCTCCCAGCTCTGCTCTCTGTTCCCAAAGCACTTCTTTTCCCTTAGCCGTGAATAAGAGAGAACAGTAGCTAATCCCACTTCTTATTTCCCCTTTGGCTTTATGACAAGCCCTTAAAACACAAGCATTTTCTAAAGACCAAGATTCACCTGTCACTATTGTGAGGTAGTGGGCAGTGTTTGGAGATCTCTGAACTTTATTAAAACCCAGAGCAACCACTCCAGCTACAGCTGGCAGCACTGGCACTGCTAAGCCAAGACCAGGTCATGCTCACAGCTCTTCATACCAGGGCTTGAAGCTGCATAGGTGAGTTTTAAACAGGATAAATGCTCCTGGAAGCATTGCTAAAGCTGCTGGTAACTACAGATGCAAGCATAGCAAGGTTTTCAGGGTGAGACAACACCTTAGATTAGACCCAAGTACAAAACTGGAATAAACAGGCACAAAGCTGAAACCCTTCTCACCCAAAGGGCCTGTGTGTCCTAAATCTTGTCTGATTTCTTCCACATGTATGAACTAGCCCAACAGAGGATCACATTTCTCCCTAGAAACCTTCCATCAGTCAGGAGAGACCATCACAACCAAAGGACAACTGCTGGTGGCACCAGCACAGCTCAAGGCCTGCCCCAGGTCTGAAGCACCAGACAAGCCAGCAGCCATGTATTTGTAGCTCTTTTTCAGAAAGATTGCTACAAATAATGCCTCTGTCCTTCTTCCTCTTGCAATGTTTTCAGTTACTGTGTCAGGGAACAGAATCTCTCACCACAGGCACCATCTTGCCTCATTAGAAGAGTCTGTGGTAAAGCTTTGTCTTCTTCGGCTCCCTTGTTAAACGTTATAGTGCCATGTGGTAGAGATCATCATTCTTAGCTGTCCAAACCCATGCTATAATTATCTGCAGAAAGACAATGCTATTGAGAACAGGCCTCATCAGCAAAGTCAGGGCCTGCACCTCCTCCAGGAGGCAAAAGAGTCCAAGGAGGAGGACAAAGGCTGGTAGCTGTGGGCTTTGTGGGCTCTCAGGGCTTCAGGAAGGGGTTTAGACAAGGCTTTGCTGGCTCTGAGACGTAAGCTCAGAGCTGCTCTGTCCCATACTGGTGTGCAGCACTGCCCAAGCAAATTTGATGCTTCTTTTGAGCTACCATGAGCTGTATCAGACAACCAAGTGACAGCACACTGGATTTTTGTTCAATGGCTCATCAAAACAAGTGAGGTTCTCCTCTTTCTTGTCCTATTAACGTGCACGGATTTTTCCTCAGGTGGACTCACAGAACTCAATATCACATTGGGCCTGGACAAGTGAGGAGGCAAAATGAGGATCTTCAGCTTCCTCCAGCACCAAAATACTTTGTGTTCTTGGAGAGATCCACCAGCAGTCAGCAGTTCTGTGCAGCTGAGGGAAATCCCTTCAGGGCTGAATTCTTTACAAGCAAAGTCTCAGACCCAGCCTCCTCTACACTCCCCAGGTAAGTGCTGCTGGTATTTATTTTGGTTGGTTCCCAGCAGCATTCATGTGGAGGTAATTATGCAGCCCACACTACTGTTAAGTACAGTCAAACCTAATCCTCCACATACAGCACATCGAAAACATTACCCCATGAAACTGCAGCTTTGCAGTTATTGCACTTCATTTTATGCAGTTTTCCTTATGCTAGCTACCCTGAATGCATTTTCATTCTCTGCCCAGGAGCATTCCAATCCCTCCAGTAGCAAACAATAAATGAATCTTAGGAGGCTCTAGTGTACTTAGGAGGCTCTGGTGAACCTATGAAAAGAGGCAGTTTATTTCTGAACTTGGCACTAGGCACAGCGTGCCTTGTAAATGTCAATTTGTGTGAGCATCTGACACTGCTCAGCAGCACATGGCTGGGGCCAAGAATTTGACTGACTCTGGCTGATTTGCAAGCCTAAAAATATTCTCTTTTATCAATATCCACCTTTTTGTGCTGATTTGTATGCTAGCAAAACTCTAAGCAGGAGGTGGTTTCATGGGCGTGTGGGATGGCCTGCCATAAACAGTGTGATGACACAGTTTGCACCACTGCATACTTTGATTTTTCACTGTTTGTCTGTTCTAAATCTGCTGGAATCAGAGACATTTTAATCTCTTTTATTGTTTTGTCTTTATTTGGATGCAGTGCCCAAAGGGCCACTGGCAAGCAGAGATACAGCTAAATAAGTCAAATGCATTGTTTTTACTACTGTAGTTCTTACCGTGGGCCCAGTTCTCCTCCCATTGACGTCAACAGTAAATCCTCCAATGGATTCAGTGAGAGCCAAAAATCTCTGGTCACACCCTGTTATGTTTTATACCAGCAGTACTGTGGGCTCCAGCTTCAAATTCTAGCTTTTATTACAATATGGGAAATGTAGGGGACTTTAAAAAAGGGTTTGATGACAAATGTGCACATTTACATGGCAAGATGCAAGATGTTTGTTATTGGAGTGTGACAAAGGTTGAGTGCCAGAAAAAAATCTTCAGAAATACCAAGAAAAAATTCCAAAAGTTTCTAACTTTTCTTAAAACAATATGATAATAGTGCACTATGATAAACCAGTAGAATACTTAAATGATACACTAAGTGTGCAGCTTGGATATAACAATTTTTCTCTTTCACCAGTCCTTTTCATCTGGTGACTCTCAGTGCTGCCTAATCACTTCCAATTTCTCCCACTGAGCCTCTTAATTTCTTTCTTTAGTGTTCATGTTGCTCCCTTTTCCTAGTTCTCTCACCCATTTTCCTTCATTTTTTTATACTCTTGTCTGCTCACTGCTTTCCTTCTGTGTTTGCTGCCTCTCCAAGACACCTCTGTTATGAACTCAGCCATTTAGAGCCAGCCAGCTCTTCACACTTGCAAAGCTTTTTCTCTCTATTGTCAACTTTTATACGTTTGCAAGGCCAAAATCACATTCTGCTTTCAGGACTGCTTCTGCTTCCTCCACATTCTTGATTCAGCTTTGTTTCCCCTTTCTTAGCCTTTGCTATGCCCCTCATAAATTAATTGGCTTTCACAGACACCTTCCCCAACAGCCTGCCTTGTGTGAGGGACTCTGCAGGCCACAGACCTGCACTGACCAGACTCTTCCCTGTCTCCGTTATTAAGTCAGGCTGCAAACCAGGGAAAAGAGAGATTGCATGAATTTTGCACAGTGATACCTCATGTACTGTCTCACTTCAAACTCCTCACCTTCAAGGGATGACTCCAACAAGTAAACCAAGCCTACAAAGATGTTGGTCATATCACGAGATTTCAGATGCTGAGCAATGAGGAGTAAGACGATGTCACATTTTTTGTGGGGCTGCAAACTGCAGGGGATAGTCAGTAAGGTGACAGCACATGCCACACCCCATTTTCCTGACAGACTACTCTGTGACACCGAGGAAAAAGTATGTCCCTCGACAAAAAGCTGCAGAATTCACATGTGTTAAATGTTCCTGCAAATGCTGGCACGAGGTTTAAGGGCATCATTGGTGGAAGTCAGCAGCCAGTGAAGGCAGATTCCTTCAGCAGGGAGGCTGGACTAGATGCCTTTCAAAAGTCTATTCCCACCTGACCCATTCTGTGATCCTGGGATTTGCAAAAGCCAGAGGATGCAGGAAACATACACTTAAAATGCTGTGCAATGTCCCTTGCCTTCAATGAGCCAGCAAGTGAACCTTCCTGTACACAGACCAGAATAAACTCTGGCTTTTGAGGAGCAACATCCTGCAGATCAAGAAAAATTCCAATATCACACAGACCAACCATCTGCTGCCTGGAAGGAAACACTTCAAGGAAAACCACCTTTGAAACACGAATTTTGCAATTTCTGCATTATCATCATCATGATTTTAACAGGTCCTCTGGGAAACTCAACAGAATAAAGGTTATTTGGCGTTATAGAAGTGTATAACAAGATGAGCAAACTTAGTTACTGCGATCCCATTCCTTGGACCACCCAACCTTAGCCTCTAAATTACATGTGACTAGAGCTGCACTTGTGCTCTGGCAAGCAGATCTGTAAAAATCATATATTCCTGCTGATATTAAGAGTCATAATACTTTTTCCTTCCTGAAGTAGATATTTATTCTTATTTATGCCCCTTGTGAGTACTGCAAAGCCACATCCATTAAGGAACAATGAGTTCTGCTTTGGATCATGTTTCCATATGTTCTGCTGTTCTGCATTGTGAGTTAATGGATTTCTGTTCTGCATCACATATCAATATGTTCTAAATCCAAGGCCATAATCCTGTCTCTCCAGACAGCCTCTGCAAGACAAGGAATGAAAAAGATTAACCAGAAACAGAATCTGAAGAATGTGTGCTTGCATAAATGCAATACAAGGCACGGTTTGGCTGGTGAGAAGTTATCGTGACAAGAAGTCGAGGGGATTGCAGCTTGAATTTCAAGAAGATCAGAAGCCTGCAGAGCTGGAAGATGGACAAATGTGTCTTGTGGACTCAACAAAATGCCATAAAAGCTGCTGTTACACAGGCATGAAACTATATCATGCCATATTTTCTGTGCTATTGTTCAGAGTATGAGTCAGTAATGTAGAAGGCCTTTCAGCATGTATTTTGTATTTACTTTGTTTTCCCTTCTGGTAAAAAATCTCCAGAGAATGGAGGAGGAAAAATTCTGATTGTGCATCTAAATTTTTTAATTGCTCTTTCAATGTAAGGGAATAAATTCACACTTTCACAGTTGCAGGTTTTGGGGTAGAGATTTTTTTTCAGTGTGGCTGAGCTTTTAGGACAGCAGTACATCTGAAAACCCACTGCAGATGGATACCAGCAGTGATTAGAGCTGGAAAACTGCATCTGAATGGGTCATGTATAGTCTTCCTACTGGCACAACATCAGCCTCATGAGAAAGTCAGAAAAATAAACCAGAGTGCTAATAAAAGATGCAAAAATAATAGAAGAGAGGTCAAGCATTATCCCAAATGCTGTATTGACCCTGAGGCCAGCTCCTCCGTTAGGGACAATTCAGTTTTATTTCAGTGAGGGGGGAGAGATGGAAGAAAGAAATATTTATTTGTATTATTTACATCCCTTTCTTTCTTTATGAAAACAGTAGGAAACCAGAAGAGACATCCTTCAGCTTATGGCAACTGCAAGCAGACTATAAATGGCAATAAACATTGAGGTAGGGGCTTAGTCAGGGGATTTTATGGCAGATGCTCAGAGCAAGAGACATTTCAAATCCTTCACAGTCCTGGAGATGTGGAGTTCCCAGCTCCCACCCTGAGAGTACAGATTTGCTGTTTTTTACAAGCTAATCAAACCATGGTAATTTTTTATACAGATAGCACAGCCATAGAGTAAATTATGTGGAGGTTTTCTTCTGCAAGTAACCACAAATTGCTACACACTACGAGTAACCACAAATTTTAAGTGTCATTTGCAAGTACTTACAGTACTAGGAGTTCCTTTGACTAAAGAGCACTGAAATATTGAGTCATACACATTCAAAAATCATTTTCTGCAAAAAAGGAAAAGTAGATTTTGGACTCAGCCTACAGACACTTAATGTTTTATTATACTTTAATCAAAGCCCAATTAGTCATAAGATAAATTTAAACAGACTTCAGCAATAAAATGTCTGTCTCAGATTGTCTTACGCAACTCAAGAGCAAAAGAATAAGGGTTTTTAAAATGGAAAACAGTTTTGTTTGAGTTAAAGAACATTTATAAAATCAGCTGCCAAATCACAGTCTTTGCAAAGGAAAAATATTTTAATTGGCTTCCAAATTTTTCCTGATGAGGCAAATTTGTTATCTTTTCCATCTGTGCACCTAAAAGCATCCTCTGGCTAGAAGGAGTTCTTCAGGTACTAATGCTTAGCATAATATCTGGACTATTGTGGTAGGTCTATAAAATGTTTCCCTGATGGCACACAAATCTTGGCAGCGAATGCACTCCAGTCTGCTCTCAGCTGGTGCGTAGTAAAGATAAATAACTAAAGAATTCTCCATGTGACTTCACGCAATATCCTTGGTAAACTATTTATTATGTCTGGGGCTATACAATGCCCTGTCTCCCACTCTCCACTTTGCACAATTTAGTGATTAATGGTTAAAAAAGGCAAAACCCCTGCCAGTTTGAACAAAAAGTCCTGGGGACTTGATACAGCTGGGCACGGTTCCAAATTGGAGGAGGCGCCAGTAAACCAGTGCAGAACGTTACTGGTCTGCTCCAGCCATGAGAGATCAGGATTTCAGCTTGGACAAACTACACAGAGTCAAGCATGGTCAGCAGCCAGCTCAGGAGTCCTCAGGATGTCCCTGGATGTTGATGATCCAGGTCTGGTCCAGTGTCACAGCTCGCTCCGAGGAAGCCCTGTTAATGGTAGGGGGAATATTGTACTCACAGGGCACCTCAGCCCCGAGTGTCCCTTCTGTCCCTGTGTGTCCCTGTGTGTCTCTGGGTGTTCCTGTGTGCCGGGAGGGGCAGAGCAGGGCCAGGCTCTGCTCCAGGCCCAGCAATGGCACCAGAGCCACGGGCAGGGGCTGATCCCAGGAACTGCCCCTGCACAGGAGGCACAACTTCTGCCCTGGGCAGTGCTCAGCCCTGAGCAGAGCCCAGAGAGGCTGTGGAGTCTCCTCCCTGGGGATGTTCCAGAGCCGTCTGGACACAGTCCTGTGCCCTGTGCCCTGGGATGGCCCTGCCTGAGCTGGGAGGTGGCACCAGTGACCCACTGTGGTCCTTTCCAGCCTGAGCCATCCTGGGCTCCAGGAACATTGTCCAGGGCCCCAGTTCAGCAAGACAACTTTTGCATAATAGGAGTTAATAGGAGTTTGCTGAAGGTTTCTCTGTGCAACCCAAGGCAAATTTGCTCTGTTGGGACAGGGAATAAACTGTTTCTTCAGCAGAAGACATTTAACAAACTGCAGGCAAGGTCTAGGACCCTACATGTGCAGAGCTTTCTTCAACCAGTGTGAGATGAACACTTAATTTACAAAAACAAATGCTCTTCTTTTCACACATATAAGTGAAATATGGAACTTCTTTGCAGTGTTTCACATGCAAATGAGACGTGGGCCAGAATTCTTGCAGAACAGAATCATAATTCTGAGGTATTGAGATTGGCCAGAAAATCTTATGCCTGGCACTTCCTAAACCAGGTGCTTAATTTTGCAACTTGATGCCTTAGGATTTTTATAAATACCAGGAATTGCTTTAGGGAGCTTGTTTAGTTGATTTGGAATTTTTGCCATTTTCATAAGAAATGTGAAATATAAACTGCTTTCTTGTATCCCTGCAGAAATTCCTGCCTGTTCAGCAGCTCTTTATTCTAGACTCGCCTAGATACATCCTGGTTTCAAATTTGTTTCTCTCACCAACCCTGAAACCAAGCCTGGCTAAGAACACCCAACACAACTTTGTCTTTTGTTATGACGTGTCCCACTCCAGCTCATCACAGTGCAGAGATATCTCACCACTCTGAGAAAGCAGTGCAATGTACAGAAACAGGGAGAAAAGCAGTGTTGGAATGATGAGAAGAGCAGGCAACTGAAAAAACACAAATGCAAGTACAGTCTTTCCCACAAGACAGAGCTCAAAACCAGAACAAGTAAAGGCACTTTATGTTGGAAAGTCCTATTCTGCAAATTCTGTTGTGATTTTATGATCTGCTGTTCAGGGCTTGTCAATCTCTTATCTTGGTAGGCTGACAAGAACAAAGGACAAGTGATGAAGTAGAGAGGGAAGAGCAGGGGTAAAAAATTGGAAGAAAGGTCACTCCAAGGAGCTGGGTGTGCACGTGGGACTGCAGAAATCAGCAAGCAAAGCAGCACAGGAGGCACAAATCACAGCCACTGATGCTGAGGCCCCCATTAGTGCCTGGATGAAAGGGAGGTGGAACCACTGCTGCCAACAAGTCCATCTCCGCAAGTTCTACAAGCTGACTCCTTTGTTTCCTTGGTTCCTACTAGAGGTGATCCAGGTAGGAACATTGTGCTGCAATTCTGCTGAAATTTCCACAGAACACCTTCTGGGGCTTTTTCAGATTGGAAAACAAATCACAGAACGTCATGTTCAACACAACTCAAGCCATGTTGGCTCCTGAGATTTCCCTTTTTTACTGAACTGGACACTCCAGTACAATCCCTTTAACCTCTTAGAAAAAAGCCAGCTCTCCTCTTTGTACAGCCACTCAGGAGGCAAGTTCACTCTCCAGCTGAAACAAGCAGTATCAGTGTTCCCTCCTTGCTTCAGGAGACTGTAATTTGTGTTCTCTACATCCATCTGCACACAAACATGTGTGGTTTGGCCCTGATCAAGGCCTGGAGAGAACCTTTTCCCTCAGCAAAAACCCAGATCAGCTCTACTTAGAAATATGTGGATGAAGCACTCAAAAGGCTGAATAAACAAAAACATTCTTGCAGATTTGAGGCAGGATGACTTGGCAACGTATTTTTGGAGGAATTTAAATCTTCAGTTACTCCTGGAATTCCTACAGCACTACCAATTAAATCTGCAAGTTAATAAATTGCAAACTGTGTCTATTAATTAAAGACTACAGGCCGCTCTGTTGGTATCCTCACTCCCAAGTGTTGCACAAAACCATTTTGCTTTGGTTATTTTTTTGAAGCTTGTTTTCCAAGATAAGCAATCAACTGTTAACAAATCCAAACAGCATTTTAAAATAAAATTGAAGAAAAGAAAAGATAGCCTTTTGTTAAAAAGTAAAAGAATGCCCAGTCATGGAGAAGAAAGTTCCTACTTTAAATAAATGCAGTAATTAAAGTGGAATCATAGAATGGGGTTCTGGGCTCCCAGAGCACACAGCCAGGGCATATCCAGCCTCTCATCCACCTGCAGATATTTTTAAGTTACCCATTTTAAACCAGAGTGAGCCCTCCATTTATTTTAAATTAGCATTTTTACTTTAGCTTCTCTTAAATTCTTGGGGGTTTTCTCCTGAGTTTAATGAGCTTAGCAGTGCTTTTACAGAGTAAGTGTTTAACATGTGCTGACCATACAACCAGCAGGATAATTTCCACTGGAGAAAATTATTTCAAGCTCCATAAATCAGAAGCAAATTTACAATGTTCTCCTCTAATTGCTGGGAATAGTTTGAACGCAAGAGGAGAACAAAAATATATTAAAATAAAAAGCATGTTTTAATATATTGCAAAGAAAAGAATCTACTGTATTATTGTAGTGACATCAATTCACTCTCTGCTGAGTACCAGGGGAGTCCTAAATTCAGATGTCACATGTGGTAATTACTGCAAGTTCACAGAGCCAATTGGGTAAAAAGGAATAGGAAAATAAAGAAGAGCCTCTTACAGCACACTTGCACAACCCAAATGTCCAGATCAGAAATAAAATTATCAGACTTCTTACAGCTTGTCAGGAATTCCTTCCTATAAGAATGCATGTAAAAGCCCTATAAAGGTGAAGGCTGCTGGGATTTCATGAGAATTATGAAGAATGTCTCCTGTAAGGCCAAGACAAACTACAAAATAAATGTATGCATGAGAATTAAAAATCTGCTGAAGCAGCACAGCATCACTGGAATTGGTACAACCACTCATCTTAAAACAATAATTGCATCTGGAAAATTAACCAGAAGTTAAACCTTAAACCCCAGATAAGCCTGATTGTAATATGAGCAAAATAAATCTTCAGGCCAGAAGTGTGGTGGAGAAATAAATCTCAATTTCTTACAGGTGTTAAAAATCAAAATAACATTCGACATCCAAGGCTTTTGTTTGGAAATCCATCATGGGCCAAAGCTCTGCATTTTTTATGGATTCATTTATAACACATTTTGCAATCACTTGCTGCACGCCACATGTGGTGTTCTGTGAAATCAGCTAACTAATTACAAAGTGCTGAACTGGACATACCCAGACCCAGCACAAAATAAAATTCCTACTGCTCTGCTCATTTGAAAGTCAAATTTGGAAAACAGAAAGAGGAGACAGCAAACCTGCATTTCTGGGAGACATCAGAGGATTTTCAAGCACAAATCTAGCGCTTGTGAAGATGCAAAGCCTGCCTGCTTTTTTGAGATATCTTAATGATGTCATCAATGCCCACTGCAAAAACACTGCCTGGTGGAGCATGGCTGGCAGGTTGTGTTTCTAAGGAAGTGGAATGTGAGGTTGAAGAGGGTGCTGGACATCAGGATCCATGACAGAAATGTGTGTGGGGTTTGCACGGTGCTTGGATTCTCCTGGCTCCTGTCTGCCTCTGATCAGTGCAGTTACGTCCGCTCATAAAAAACATCGTGTGGCTCAAAAAGGCCAGTGAATCCTCCTGAAACTCCTCTGTCTGCTGCTAGGACAGGATGCACTAGAACCACACTGGTTTCCCAGGCACCTGGATGATGAAAAGAAATTTTCCAGAAACAGGAGGAGGATACTGGAGGCACAAGACCCAACGTCAGCTGGCAAAGGTGACAGCGAGCAATGTGTCTCTAGGGAATGCAGCATCACAAAGTAGCTGCACCCAAATCTCTGTATCAGACAGAGCTGAGAGAAGCAAGAAGATCAGAAAATGCCTTGTGACTTGGCAACTGCAATTCATGCTCAAAACTGTCTGCCCATTTGCCAAAAATCCATTGAAGAAAAAACCCAGCCTGGCTCTTTTGCCTTGGTGACGATCGGTCCTCTGATGGGATGTGGGGAGGGAGGTGGCTGGGGGAACGTCAGAGCCATTTAAGGAGGCAATTGTGTGAGGAATACACAGGGGAAAAAGCAAATGGAAACTGCTGAGAGTGTGGGAGCACACTGGTCCCTACTGGTCCTGCCTCTGAGGCAGCAGAGGCAGTGCCATATCAGGGCAGTGCATCATTTCCATAGATTTGTGATACTTTAAGCATCAACATAATCTAGTGGAAGGCACCCCTGCTCATGGCAGGGGGGTTGGAACCAGGTTATATTTAAGGCTTTTTCCAGCCCAAACCATCCTGTGATTTTATCGCTGTATGATAACTTCAACTGCTAGGAGATAGAATTGCAGTGACTAGGCTTGTAACAAGTGAGGTTGTCTTTTAAGAGACAGGGATAATTCTCTGGTGAATTCATCATTTTTACCTGTCATGTGTTCTCTGTTCAAATGTTCTGCCAAACAAAGCATCAGGCTGTCTGGTGGTACTGTTTGAGGATGTGTGGGTTACTGTGCCAGCTTAAAGGCCAAAACTATTAAAGGGATAATCTATATATTGTGCAGAAGAACAGGACAGTTCCTTTAAGGAAATACCTGTTGAATCTGCAATTCTGTGCCTTGCAATGCACCAATTTTTGGTGCATTGCAAGGCACAGAAAAAAAAAACAGGTAAAAAAAAACTAAGTATGTGATCATGTAATTCTACATTGCTGCTTCATTTTATTTAGATTTTTTTACGGAAACTTGGCACAGGTTTTCAGTCATTGCTAATAAGCACAACTGCAGTGGGCTGTAAATGAAGAATCACACAAGACATAAAAGGAAACAAACTTGTTCTTGTGACTTCAAAACATCAGTTTCCTTTTTTCTTCTAAACGTTAACAAGTTCTTATGTATTAATCAATATGTGTGATGCTTGAGGCTTCTTAAAGCATGTGCCCTTTTGGTTTGTCTGGCTATTGTCACTAATTAGGAAACACTACTGTAAAAGACACCCAAGATGATTTCTTCCTTTAAATTTCAGGAAAAAATCTCACTAGCACTTACTCTTCTTCAGACAGGGAATCACCATGAACTATAAAAATCCATAGAAGGGACTTATTTAAAGAATAATTCTAGTAGTATTGGTTTACTGATACTAAGATGTGAGTGAAAACAGTCATTTTCAGGGCATAGTAAAAATTAAAATATGCCTTCCCCTAGCAAGTAACAGCTGTAAGTTGTTTTAAGTCTTGAAGGGACAAATTGAAATTCATCCATTAATGTCTAAAGAAAAATGTTAACTTTTTTTTCAAATGTTCCAGCTAAGTTAACGTGTTACTTATCTGTTTCCCTTCCACAGACCTCATTCTGTGAGTACTGAGATCCATGTCCCAACAATGGGAACCAGAACCATCAACAACTGTCCAGCCACAAGATCCTTTTTCACAATTTCATGCTCTGTTTTACCTGAGCATTTGAAAGGGCTTGTAAAGTGCTAGCTCTCTTGTAGGTGCAGTGCTCAGATAAACACAGACAAGATGTTAAAACAACTGAAAAACTGTTGAGTTTCTCCCATTCACCATTAACAGCTGCTCAGGGAAAACTCAGCTCCCTTTCCTGAAGACTGCAGGAATAGGATTCCCAATATCTGACACTGTGAAGCAATAAAGGTTATTTCACACTCACCTATCCTAATTGTTATGTAGGTAAACCATAATTAGTAGAAATTAACTTTTCTCATCTATTTAAATAGAGAAATACTCTGCACCATCAGAGCTGTCAGAACTTCCAGGAGTTGTGGGATAAGCCAGGTGCTGCAGAGAGAGGGAAAGCAGTGGGGTGAGTCCCTATACCACGAAGGAATTCTCTCTCTATCCACTTCAGTGTGGCTAAAGCTGGCCTTGCTTGATTAAAAACAATCAGGTTGTGCAATCCTTTGTCTCCGTGGCTTTTGGAACACAGGATGCACGAGGGGCAGGAGGTTTCTGAGCTCTCGCTGGTCAAATCAAGCACCACTGTTTGCTGTTACAAGAGCACCTTCTACTGCCTGTGCTGTGGCATTGTGTTAGGAATGCTGCAGCTTAACAGAGCTCTCTCTGAACTCATCAGTGCCCTCCTAAAAAATGCTCAAGGATGAGCTCATGTATAGCCTGGCAAGGGAAATTACACAGATTTCAGACTACTTGTGTTTTTAAAACTAGTCTTTGAGCTTTGATTCAAAATCTCATATATTTCCATGCTTATACTCTGTGATCCATGCAGATGCCTTCCCTGCTTTTCCCCTGCACTTATGTTGATTTTTTAGGTTTTATTTCAGTTCAGCCATGACTGTTGGGACTATTTCCAATTTTGCAGGAGTGGAGGATCACATAGCTCACAAACCACCCATTAATAAAGCAGCAGTTTTAATTACATTATGTTTCCAACACTGAGGCATTTGAATTCTACGTTCTCAAGGAACAACAGTGTCCTGCCAAATTATACACTACAGGAACTATAAACATTGTTTAGCAAAATGCTACTACAAAAATCATATACAGTTAGACATTACAGATCTATCTGAGAGGGAATACTGGAACTTTTCCTTCCTTTTTTTTCTTCTCCTTTTTTTTTTTCCCCCTTGGTCCTGAATTCTTGATAAATCTGCCCAAATTAATATTGAGTGTCTGCACTTAAATATCTCTTTCAGGTGAAAAATAGCCATACTTGAGTTTCTTGTTAACTATTACATGAATCAATTCAGTAGCAACATGTCACCAGAAAGCAGCTCTGACCTGAAAAAACCTTATGGACACTAAATGGGATGACTCAGCAATTAAACAGAGAGAAATAGACATCATCCATTAAATCATTTAGTGGCAACAATCTTTTTTGTCTTAGTAAGCTAGTTCTCCACTAATGGAACTAATGGAACCATTGCCACCAAAAATCTCAGAGTATTGTGGGTTCAGATCTCCTTCTCTGCCAGTTTATTTGTAAACAGCCTACTCTTTTTTTTTAAGGATAAATCTAAGCAATCTTGAAAAATTGAACCCAGTACTCTGTTCCAAACAGTTCCTATTTCAGACATACTACACAAAAAAACAGCCTCCACAAAAACTCAGCTTAAAAACACATGAGTGGCCACATGCAAACAAACAGATTTTTTCTTCTCTTAGAAGAGCCCCTTGGGACTGGCACTGCAATACATCTGAATGATTGTGGGTTTATTCTGTCATCTCACAAGATAAGGCTTCCATGAGCTGATCCATGAATTTGCTGAATTTGGATGAATTTTCCATCGTTCAACTAGAATGCAAGATGTGTATACATTGCTGTCATTCCCTTGCTTAGCAGTGTCCCACTCTACATGAGAACACTAAAAAATAATTTTCAGAGATGAATATTCAGCAGAAATCTTAGCACCTCGTTTTTGCATGTTTTCCCTAGCAAAAATTCAGCCCAGTTTAGCTTTTCTCCTTTTCCTAGGAGTGCCTGGATAACATCAAGTACTTGCAGTTAGGCTAATTCTGTTCTTGTGAGAGTGACATTTTGACATCATGCTAGACTTGGCCTCAGTTTTGGGTACATACCAGTGGGGACAGGTGGAATTTCCATAATAACTCTTGTCTCCTTGGCTGTGTTATAAAGCTAACCTGTGGAATCCGAGCAGACAAAGCAAAAGTGTGCTGAGGTAAATTGTATTTTATTTTGTACAACTGTATTTATATTGAACATTTTGATTATCGAGTATATAGCTTAAATCTTCTAGACAACACTAGTTCTTCCACTTTTCATGAAGAGATGACAAAATAGTGATCTGCTTTTAGAACACTTGTTTTTTGTACCGCTTTCTAAAATTAAGTTGTGGGAGCTCAGTCTGGTTTTGCCCCCGTGTATTTGGGCATTGTGAGCTGATAACTGTAGCATGTTTGTACTACAAACCATGCCCTGAACAAGGGCTTCAATCTGTTCAAATTTCCTCATGTGAAAGGAATGTTGGCAGGGCTAGAGAGAAAAAAGAAACCCTTAGAAAAAAAATGGTCCTGCACAAAGAAAGGAACGTTTTCTGTGCAGTAAATGTGATGTGAATAGATAGGACTGATTGTTTTCCTCTTGTTCTGGCATATATAGAGTGAATCAGGTTGGTTGTGTTTAACCTTGATCTATTCAAACGGGTTGCTGCTGCTACTGTGCATTTCCTCACCCTGCTGCTGTTTGCTTTCAGTAAATTATCTCAACCCTCAGTCTCTGCCTTTGTCCCTCTCTAACTGAAGGGAGCAGGGAGGAAGGGCAGGACCTTCTTTGGAGTCGAATTTCCAGCCGGTGTTAAACACCACAGTGCCCAAAGTGGCAGTCATGACAACAATCTTTCACTGCAGGACACACTGCAAGGACTAATCTTATTTCTTTGGTGGAAACAAGGAGTCCTGGGCTTGAACTGAAAAGAGAACTGTTTGGGATAGGCATTTTGAAAAGTCCTCCCTAATTTTAGGAAAAGTATTGATGTGTAATAGAGTGCCTAGAAAACTCTGGAGCCTGTGTCATGGATATCGTTAAGGACACGTCAGGAACAACCACAGTGGCTTTTTGGTGCTTTCTTGCATGGGAGAAAGGAGGATCATATAACTTATTTTTCTTCCTATTTGTGTCTGTATCTGGAGCTCTAATGAAATTCTTGGTGCTAGAAAAGGTAACGCCATCCTCAGGTATATAAACATCACATCCTTAGCACAGAGAAGAAAAAAGTCTTCAGGAATGAACACCAACATCTAGTATTAACTAGAAACATCTCGTTTTCAAATTATAACTCTACATATGGCTTTTTGTAAGGTCTTGTGCAAACCCTCTGCCTCATCATCTCCCTCTGCAAGCTGTAGCTAAGTGCAAGAATTAATTATGTGATGCGTGGGTAGTGAAAAAGGCTTGATGAGCCAAAACCTTCCCATTCATTTCATACCTTCATAAAAGCATTGTTCTGATTTGTACCATTTCCAGTGAAAGGAGGATGGATGGTACTTGGAAGAATTGCATCAAGACAAAATATTGTATTTGGCATTTAAATTCAAAGTTGATAGCAGTTGCAGAAATGCCTGACCCTGACTGTCAATGCCAAGGGCTACATTTTTTGTATTCTGTAATACTCCTCAAAAATTGCTCCAAGACTCATACAGAGAGAACAGTGCACAGCAAAGGCTGTTACTAATTCTTTGATCAAAATCAGATGATTTGCCTTTCTGATTTTTTAAATTTCCAAAGCTGTTCTTGCGTTGGTTTTTGCTGTAAGAGCTCTTGATGCAATGTACAACTTACATGTTTGCCCCAGCTCCAAGGCTTGTACAAATGTGAGCAATAACTATCAAGGTGCAATAAATTTCCTGAGGATTATTGCCTGGCTGGGAGAGGATGAAGGTCAGCAGCACAGCCAAGGATCATTAACCCAAACTGGTCATTAATCTCAAGAAATTATTTCATGCCGAGGTCATTATTGTTATTTTAAGCTGGCAATGAAAAAAACATGGCTGTAGGAATTTTTATTTGATAGGTTTCATGGTAACATCTACCATATTTAAAAAAAAAATAATTAGACTTGGGAGAATTACATTAACTAATCAGACCACCAGCCCATCTCCCAGTGACTGATTAGTTTTGCTTTCTATAACATATATACCGTCAGAAAGGATTTATAACATTTTTCTTCCACGTGCAATTGCTGTGACCCTATTAGAGACTGACCTTATTTGTGTATCTATTTCAAGGTTTATATTCCTTTCCCAGATTCTAACTCCTAGGGCTTACTTACGTCTCTCTATAGATATTTGTTTGACAGAACATCTGCTCAGGGTATTACATTTCAAGGTGATGTTTCAAAAGTCTGTTGTTTGCACAGTGAGGATACTACAGGTTTACTCCCTTTAGAAGCAGTACTCCACCTTAGTATTCCCTTCCTGAAATAAGTCCCAAAACCCCCTAGATGCTGTCAGCCCTTGTGTTTAGGCACCAAAGGTGCCAAGGAGCTCAAATATCCCCCAAATCTTCTGGCATATTCCAAATATCCCCCAAATCTTCTGGCACCACTGATTCAGGTGACAGCTGATGAAAACCTTTACAGACTCAGCAAAAGGGGGAAAAAATTCAATTCATCTTACACAATATGAGAAATATCTAGACCTTCTAAAGCAAAGAGCATTTTTCTTGTTTTCTTCGTTCTGTGTTTCTTGCTAGGAAATTTCTCCCTGTGAGGTGCTCCTCAACTTCTCAGTTTTTATAATTTAAATACCTCTTGGTGGGGATTTGCTGCTGAAAGGGACAAAAATCTTTGAGTTCAGCCCTCCAGGTTTACATGCAGGAGATGCAGACCTCCAGAGCTTTGTCACAACTCACCACCACATCACTAAATATTTTCCAACTTTTCTTACAAACTTGAGCCCCACACTAAGACACCAGAGTGAGGGAGAAGGAGTGACAGGGATCCATCACAGCAATTTTCCTGGATCCAGCTGAGGTCAACCTGCAGTGCTTTGGAGCATGGCTCACCAAACAGGCACCTTGAAAGTTTCAATTCTAAATCACCTCATTCATTCTTCCTGACATATGTTATGTCTCTACTTGTAACATATTTTTAGTATTTCCTTTAAAATATATTAACAGGTGTGAGTGTGAAAAACAGACAACTTAAGGAGGTTGTTGTTACTGGACAAAGACTCAGTTTGGGTGTAGTCCAATGAAAATGTTACAAGTCAAAAATAAAAAAAGTTTCACAAATCTCAGAGTCTGATTGTAGATCAGGCTAACTCAGCCAGGAATATGCTAATCTTCAGGTTCCTTCCCACAATATATTCAGTTTCTTCTTTCAGTCATGCTTTTTCATGTCTTTTACTTTTAATTTTAAAAAGCTATGGAAAGTAATTAAAGTCTTGATATAAAGTTATGGAAAGCCATAGAAAACATGGCCTCTCATTCATAGTCCCTTGCACTCCTCAGATTGTGTTGGTGGCCATTTGCTCCTGTCTTGTACAGCCATAAAATCCCTCATTATGGGCCAAATTTTGCTATTCTGTTTTTGACTGAATAATGTATGATTTCAGAATTTCATTATGAAGAACATTTCAAGGATTGTTTTGAAGCAAAACCCCTTTTTAATATCTCTTTATTAGGTTTTCATACTAAAATACAAGCAGGGAAATTCAGGCAGGAAAACCTTTCTTGTCTTTAATTTTCTGAGTTCCTGAGAATTCACTCATAGTTTCAATTTCTTCCTTTCATATGATGTAGTTTTTGATGTTCACTATTTTAACAGCTCAAATCCCATTTTATTCTTGTTCTTCCCTCGTCTCCCATCCTAATCTATTCTCCAGAAAGTCCAAGTCTTTCCCTGGCTTTAACAGCTTTCCATCACCCCTTTATATGCTTCTTTACAAAACCAAGACACAAATAATATGATAAAAGAAAATTATATATATACATTATCAGGCAACATGTATTACATAAGATGCCATTTTTAAAATTGCCATTAGAAATACATATATGCCTATATATCTCAACATCAATATATATAATAGTACAATAATATTTCCAATTTTATTTCCTCTCCTTCTAACCTAAGGTATGCCTGTGGTATCTCAAACAGATTTTCCCTGATTTTCCATGATGCTGATTTATTTTCTGATGGATAACAATAAAGTTACCCTGAAATGGGTAAGGATAATTATAGCTGTGTTTTCTAGGTTTTCTACCTTCTGTTTATGAACACTAGAGTAGCTACAAGTCTGATGAAGTCAATAAAATTATAAATTAAAATTGATAAAGACCAGGTGTGGTGCATTTAAACCCACTCAGACGCCTATGATGAGACAAAATTGGTGTTAATTATTGTTGTTTTCTCTAGCACTGACTAATTGAAATAACTAACTGACTGTGGTGTAGCTGCTTCTCTTTACAGGCCTGTATAGAACTTAATTTCTTGTGAGTTCATGGGGAAATCAGACATCATTCCTGCTCACTGAAGGAGGAAATGTTGGTAACCATTTATAAAAGAAAGCTCCACTACAATTCTGCTGCTTCAGGTGCTGCGGTTTAAAATGCAAATGAAAACCAAAGGACTTGGTCACTGGTGACTCAAAAACCTCAATTCCATTTTTGCTATTAGCAGCAGGTTTTTCCCAGGTTTCTGGCCTAAATCCAGTTAAAACAACTATATATGACTACTTACTAAACATTCCCTTTCTGCTCAGTTGATTATGGCATTATTCATTTTCTCTTCTGGACTGCTGAAATACTTCTCTGCACTATTAAAAATTCCCTGCCTTTCCCCTGAGGCAGCTGCATCTCAGTGTTGGAGTGATGTAATAATTCCTTCAAGCGCTTGCAATTGGTTTTTAAAGCTTAACATGCGCTCCAGGATCTTTTCAGAAAGGGCTGTAAACGACCATCCAGCATTCCTGCTCTCTAATATGTCATCCCTGGACCATTCCTTAGCAGGTCTAAAAGTCCCACAGCCATGCCATGATGTATTGCAGCAATGCTGTGAGGGCAAGGATTTTCATCAGTCGGGAGGGAAGCGAGGAAATGAAAAGAGATTGGAGCTATTCACCTTAGAAATACAAAAGAACTGTGTGTCAACCCAGATTTGACACATCTGACAGTATCTGTGGAGAATGGGGAGTTTTATTGGAGGATAAACCCCAAGGTTTGTCATTTGGTATGTTAGGGAACTCAGGTGTATGATTAGAAAGGTTCATTGGGAAATGTGACACTTGGAAAAAGAAATGAATAATCCAGAGAATGGAAATTAGTAACATCCAAGTAGTTTTCACATCAACAGCAGCAGTAGCTCTTCACTTAATAGCCAGGAAAGCAGTAAAAAGATGACACTATTTTGGCCTTAGTTAAGTGATGAGCATGTTATTCAAGGATGCCAGGGTCAGAAGGGGATGAAAACATTTGACTGAGGTAAGAGATGGAAGCAAGGGAATGAATGACAGCAGGAATAGTCTTCAAAACTTATTGGCAAAATAACCATCTCAAGCATGAGATTGTGTCAAAAAGAAATAGGGTAAAAGACTGATCACTAAAAAAGCAATGTTTTGGAAGCTAGAACATATAACGTAAAATAAGAATTATTAAAATTTGAAGTGTTCAAGGCCAGGTTGGAGTAAGCTGGGTTAGTGGAAGGCGACCCTGCCCATGGCAGGGCATTGGAATGAGATAATCTTTAAATTCCCTTCTAACCCAAACCATTTTATGATTCTATATTTCTACTGAAAACATGAAATACTAGAGCAAAAAAGTTTGGACATGTTGAGGAGGACAAGAAGAAAAAGTACAAGTACAAGAAGGAAAAGTACAAGTAGGACCTCTGTACTACTGACTTGGGATAGCAATTAAAAGTAACAGCTGAGTGATGATTTTGGCCATGTGGCAGAGGCAGAACACCTTGCTACATTACTGCAGTGTCTGTCTCCATTTTTAAACACCAAAAATTAATCTGCTTAGGCTCCCATGCAGCTTGAGATGTGATATCATGTGGAAAAGTATGAACTAAGCTGGAATTGGCAGCAGGAGCATGAATTGAACAAGAAACTGAAACTAAGTCATATACTACACTGAAAAGGAATAGTGACAGATTCAGTCACTACTGGTGGCTCGTGAAATTTCAGTCCTGGAGCTGGTGGTCTTTTTATCAGGATCCTTGGCATCTGTGATGACAACAGGAAATCAGGAGACATCAATTTCAAACAAAATTATCAGAACATGAGCAATAGGCATGCAAAAATGCAACTATTAAAGCCAATAAAGTGCTACAGAATTCTCACTTTATGGTCAGTTATTTGGAAATTATTGAGGAAAATTTAGGAAAACCAGCTGATCACAAAAGGGCAAAAAACATTTCCGCAGAGCAAGTGCAGCCATGAGCCTGCCATGTACCATCAAAGTTCCACAAGAGATAGTGAAGCTTGTAAATTCTTCAAAGCATCAGCAAGGCATTATCTGTAATATTTTGTGTCAGTCACATTCAGGGTGAAGTCAGACTTGAATCCATATGCAGAAAGTCTAGAAGTGTGGTAAGAGAAATGAAAATAATGTCTTGTGACAGGAAACTTTTAGGAGCATGTTTTATTTAGTCAAGCAGAAAAAGGGCTGATGAGAACTTCTCCTTGCCTACAAATCCACCAAGAAAAACTGCAAAAACAATTGCTTAAGTTTATGTACTTGCCCAGAAGAGTGACTATAAAACCTATCCCCTCTGTATTTAGGCCAGGATTTACAAGGTTTCTAATTATTAGAGTGCTGAAGTGTTATCTTTTAATTAGAAATATTGATGGCAAGAAAATGATTTAGGAAGATACTTGCTCAGCTGAAGAAAGAAATGAGATTTCTTTCAGCCTTCTCTTAGCAGTTCTGTCATTGCAGTTATCATGGTGGCTCTACTTCCTGATATGCAGCAAAACAGGAGAATTCCCAGGTCCAGCACAGGCCTAGGTCTCTTCCAGGAGATGCATCTGTGAAATGTTTGAGAATTTTACAGAGGAAGCCTTTGAGGGTTGACAGGAAATCATGGGTTAAGCATTCTGTATGAGAGGCACGGCACTGAATTCCAGATGGGATGA
This sequence comes from Nicator chloris, assembly GCA_013400495.1. Lineage (NCBI taxonomy): Eukaryota > Metazoa > Chordata > Aves > Passeriformes > Pycnonotidae > Nicator > Nicator chloris. The sequence continues at coordinate 107,876 of WAAE01003406.1, forward strand.
AACCATACAGTTTAGTGTAAACAAATGGTTATGATTCCTGTTGAGATCAATTTTTCATCTCCATAAAGCCCAGTTTAATAACACGGCACAGGCATTGCTGAAAAATGGGAATATCAGTTTTCCAACCATTTCCCAAAATTGAAATAGAATCTGTTTTGGCAAAAACAGTACAGTTGTCTACCAAGAAAAACATTTTAGGTAGGTAGTTATATAAGCAGTAAAAATAAATGTTTTATAAAATTCACCCACAAGGACTTAGAAGTATTAAACCCTCCCCCCCAATAATAATTAAGCAGATTTCATGAAGTATGAAACAGCCAAAAATAACAGCTGAAGGAGGTGAAGTCATTTCTCCTACTGCACTCCAAAGCTTGACCACCTGGAGAGATTAAAAAAATATATCCGAAGAATTAATTTTCCTAATATGGGCACAGTGCAAAATTCTGTCTCTTAACATGACTTCATTTGGACAAAGGAATAGAACTTTATGCAAGTTTAATGTTTTACAAGTACTTGTTTCTCTGGCACAGCAGCCAATCTTTTGGAAGGCAGATGAAATGAAGGAGCATCTACTACATTTCCGTTGGAGCCAAAATAAGCTGATATTGTCTCCTGAAGAGAAAGTAAGATTTTAAATTGAAAGGTAACATTAATACAAGATCAGGTCCATGAATAAATTTACTCTGGTAACTGAAATTTTCTGAACTTCTGAGTTGCTACAATTGCTTTTTTTTAGATAGCAGAGCAAGAAGCCTATCTTAAGATAAAGCTTGGTGGTTTCATTTCCATGACAGGACAAAAACAATCCTTGAGTCAAAAGCTCATCTTTGGATCTGTAAATATTAATCTCTGGGTATATGATTGCACTGACTTTGTTAACATCACCTTTTTCCTTCATTGACCTAGACAGTCACCTCACTCAGAATTTGAGTGTTCAGGGCATTAATAATTCAACACAGATATTTAATGGGAATTAGAATCTGTTAAGCTCTTTCTTGTGCTTTTGATCAGAATGCCATTGGGTTTCGTTGAGTAGAGAAAATTATTAATCTGATCTCTGGCCTGAATTTTTTCCTTAGTCCTTAATTTTGCAGAGCCTCATTTCTGTTAGAGTACTGCCTACAGCTCTGGGCTCCCAGCACAGGAAGGACCTGGAGCTGTTGGACAGAGTTCAGAGGAGGCACCAGGATGAGCAGAGGGATGGAGCAGCTCTGCTGGGAGGAAAGGCTGAAAGCATTGGGATTGTTCAGCCTGGAAAAGGCTTCAGGATGATCTAATGGCAGCCTTCCAGTACCCGAAGAGAGCGTGCAAGGAAAATGGAGAGAAACGATTTACAAGGGGCTGGAGCAAGGAACAGTGAGGAATGGCTTCAAATGGATAGAGAGTAGGTTTAGAGTGAATATTAGGAAAAAATTCTTTTACTGAGTGAGCATGGGGAGGCCCTGGAACAGGGTGCTCAGAGAAGCTGTGGCTGCCCCCGAATCCCTGGAAGTGTCCAAGGCCAGGCTGGCCGGGGCTTGGAGCAACCTGGGACAGTGGAAGGTGTCCCTGCCCAGGGCAGGGGGTGGGATGAGATGAGTTTGAAGGTCCCTTCCAACCCAAACCAATCTGTGTTTCTGTGACTCTGAGGTTCAGGTGCTCGGTACATAAGGATGCTGTCTAGTGTTGCTGGCTACGAATCACAGAAATACAGTCTTTTTATTATTAGAAAATAAAGCTTTTTTGGATATCAACATATAAGGGTTTCCCCCGTGCGTTTCAGACACTTCCTCAGCGCCTCTTTCCTCCGGGTTTGTGCTGACTCCCTGTGGTCGTTTTCGTGATGGAAACACAGTTTGTGAAGCCGACAGCGAAGCCAGGAGCAGGAGCCGCAGCGCGCTCCCTCTCCGCGCTCAGGGGCAGCGGCGGCGGGGCCGGCTGTGCGCTGACACGCCGAGCGGGCTCCATGTCGCACCGAGGCCATCAGCCGGCACGGAACGCGCTGGAATTGCGGGGTGAGCACACCCCAGCGTCGCCGAGCGATGCCGAGCGGCTCCCGCCCCGTTCCTGCCCTCGTCCCTCCTCTTCCCCCGGATGCAGGGCCGGGCAGGCCGGGATGGCGCTGCCCACCCCGCGGTACGAGCACCTGGGCCCGCGGGGCCCCTTTCGGGACGTGTACGAGCCGGCCGAGGACACCTTCCTGCTGCTCGATGCGCTGGAGCGGGACGCGGGCAGGCTGCGGGAGGCTCGGTACGGCGGGGCGGCCGGCAGGGGTGAGCTGAGGCGGGGATCGCTGGCACGATCGTGGTAAAGCCATTAGAGAGCGGCCAGAGATGGGGAAGGGCCTGCGGGGGAAGCCGTGCCGGGAGGGGCTGAGGGCGCTTGGCTTCTTCAGCCTGGAGAAGAGGAAACCTCGTCGCTGTGTGCAGCTTTCTCAGGAGAGGCAGAGGAGGGGCCGGCACTGATCCCGCTCTCTGTGACCTGAGGGCATGGCCTGAAGCTGTGTCGGGAAGGGTTACGGTGGATACCAGGAAAAGGTTCTTCTCCCAGGGGCTGGTGGGGCACTGGAAAAGGCTCCCCAGGGAATGGTCACAGCACCAGACTGACAGAGCTCAGACAGTCTTTGGACAACGCTCCCAGGGATGCACAGAGCGGGATTTGGGATTGTTGGGGTGTCTGTGCTGGGCCAGGAGTTGAACTGGATGATCCTTGTGAGTCCCTTCCAGCTCAATATTCTGTGATTCTGTACTTCAAAGCGTTTGAGAGGACAGCATGTTCTATAACGCTGTCTTGACCAATTCGGTCTGTTACAAGCAAAAGTCATCCAGAGAGTTTGTTCTCTCTTTAGACTCGAGATCTGCCTTGAAATAGGATCTGGATCTGGTGTGGTTTCAACATTTCTGGCTTCTTCCATCCTTGGACCCAGTGCAGTGTACATGTAAGTATAACAGCAGCTAAACTGTTGCATGCAATAATAAAGGATGCTTAGCCCAGGATGTTTAGCCCTCTCATACATACTTCTCATTCTCACATTTTAAAAACTATTATTTTCTCAATTCTACAGATACATAAATCAAAGCCAAGAGAGCCTGTTGAGCATTTCTGAGCTTATGGCGCAGCCTGAATTATTTACTTCAGGTTCTGTAACAAATGAGTAGTGCTGTGACTAGAAATCAATTTTGTCATTTCTCAGAAAAATTGCTAAGCCTACGCTTGTATTTGCTGGGTTTAATCCTTGTGGGTCCTTTTAACTCAGAATATTCTGTGGGCTATAAAATAGCTTGTGGTTCGCAGGGTTAAACTTCTAGGTACAGTAGCCTATAACTTACACATTGTAATATTTCCCTTTTAGATGCACAGATATCAACCCCATGGCAGCTTACTGTACCCAGGAGACAGCTCTGCTTAACAATGTTCACCTGCAGCCTGTCATTACTGACTTGGTAAGAGAGAGGTTTCAATAGTATCTCCTTCATAGTTCGTGTAATTCTTTAAAACTTACTCATGGAGTCACACAATAATTAGGGTTGGAAGGGGCCTCTGGTCATCATCCCCTGCCAAAAAAAACCCCACAGACTACTCAAGCTCTAAAATTCACAATTAAGCTCTTAAAATTCATTGTATTAATAAAAAAAAAATCTGTAGATATAGTTTGGAAAGTGCTGGACAAGGAATTCTATAGTGGCTTGACATTATCATAGCCCTTTGTCTAAAGTTATGCAGTTCTTTGTTCTCAGCCTTTTCTGATTGAATTAGAACTTGTGTCTGGTGTTACCTTTAGTTTCTTACAAAATTTGATATGGAGAAAAGCTAATTTTTCTAATCTCTTTAACCCTTTTATATGTTTATAAAAGATGGCCACAATAAATGGGATTTTAAATGACTGAACAACTGCACTATGTAGCTGTATTTTTACAAAACATTTGTATTCTTCATGTTCCCAAAAGAAACCCCACACAATCATCAACTTCACCTACAGGTCAAAGGATTATCCCCAAGATTAAATGGGAAGGTTGATCTACTGCTGTTTAACCCACCCTATGTGGTAACACCTTCTGAAGAGGTAGGAAAACTTTGAAATACACAGTAAAAATAGTATTGCTACTGTCTGTTGTTGTGACAGTTCTGTCATTCTGTATTATGACAATCTTTGCTTTCCTTCTTCCTAGGTGAAAAGCCATGGAATAGAGGCATCCTGGGCTGGGGGCAAACAGGGCAGAGAAGTAATGGATAGAGTTTTCCCATTAGTACCAGACCTGCTTTCACCGGGAGGATTATTCTACTTGGTCACAATTAAAGAAAATAATCCAGGTGATCACTGTTCTTGGACATTCAAATGTGCCAAACCAGGTTTGATGTGGTATAAATTAAAATGTTAATCACAGGTGGACCAAAAATGCAGGCAGGTTTATCAAAACTAAGAACTCCTCGAGGCAGTTTGGGAAGTGAGAGTGTGTGGGACCCCAGCAGCTCTGCAGGAGTTCGGTTCCGAGTCTGAAAGGTGGATTAATTAAGTCTGAATTAATTAATGATGCCAGGCCAATTCATATCTTATGGAAGAGAATGGTGGTGTTAACCAAAAAGGTTTAGTGGAAAATGTGATGTCCTTCATTTTACAGGTGTAGAGAAGAGATTTGGACTTGTTCCTTCTGACTTAATGCTTAATGGCCACAAATAATCGTGTGATGTCAAGAGTATTCTTCACACCTGATTCATTAGGCAGCTTTTGTGAGAAAGTGCTACAAATTTCACTTTCTCCTACAGTTTAGCTTCATACAGAATTCTAGCAAAATACTGAACTTCAGTTTGTAAATTGTGAGCTTTATTTGTGCTTGGTGGGAGATTATTTTGCATAAAAATTCCTGGCTGAAATAGTAGGAGGACAGAGGTTATAAACTTTTACCTTAGAACTATCTTCTATAATCAATTTCAACTCATTTGTAAACACTGCCTTTTCCATTACAGATGAAATTCTGGAGATAATGAAGAAAAGAGGCTTAAAAGGCACACAAGTACTTTCCAGGCAAGCAGGACAAGAGATGCTGACAATCCTCAGATTCAGGAAGTCTTAATAACTTCTCTTCACCTGTCAGGTAGTAGGCATGAAGAAAATGGAACACAGAGTTGTCAGTTGGTAAACACTGAAGTGCATGCAATCTGGCCTCTGTTAATGGCAGGAACTTACTCATACAAGCAAAACATCAAGAAAGAAATGAACCCAAAAACTGAACTAGGGAACAAATTATCAATGGGTTCATAATGATCTGATATCCTCCGACATAATCAGTGCCACACACCAGAGAGTCTCACTTCTACAAGCCATGCACATGTGTCATTTTTGTAGTCTTTAGTAGTCATTGGTCAGAACCAGGATCATTTTACAGCATAAACATTCACAACAAACTGCAAGTTTACAAGCAGCAGTATTAAGATATCGTTCTGTTGGCTTAAAAAGTTCTTTCCTTTCCCAGGATCAGCATTCTCAGCACAGCTCACTTTGGCCATGGTTAAGGACCAGAGTCTTCCACGTCCCTCTGACCTTCAGAGAAGAAGAAAGAGCCTGGTTAAAATACACAGATGCTCAGAGTTCACCACAAAAGCATTTGGAGAAAGTTTGGGTCAATGCACAGATGGAGATACAGTGGCACTTTATACAATGCAAAATGTGAAGGCAGAGTTAGGAGATTCACTTGTTCTCACATACCTGTCAAATATTTTGCTGCTCTACTACTCAGGGTACTGAACAAGAAGCAAGACGGCAGAGAAGAGGGATGCTAAGCAGGATTTTAAACTTGTTCAGTGCTTCTGCATGACATTAATTCAACATCAATCAAGAAGTTGAAAAAATTAACTGTTGACACAACCATCTGCACTGTAAGGGATGATTGTTTCTGCTGCTTGTTCTCAGCATCTTCATAAGGACAAGTAATTTGGATTTTGTCTTCCTTTCTCAGCATGTCTTTAAGATTTTTTTGCCCCTAAATATTTTTAAGACATTGAAGCACTTAGCTGAACCTTCCCAAAAACTTCTGCCTGTGCAAAATTTCTTCATAGAGTTCGAACCAAATTGAAGGCAAACAGGAATTCTGTATGTAGCAGTTGTCACCTCTGCTTATGATGGAAATGCTTACCAAAGTATAAGTTACCAGGATTTTCTTCCCAGAGTAATGTTTTGGAGAAAATAATGGAACAACTTTTCTGAAATGTTATGTTTGGATTTCTTTTTTCTGTCAAACATTTTGTGTTTGGATGGAGTGTGTGATGATCAGGAGAATCCTACTGATGTTTGTGAGGAGCTGAAAAAGCCTGACAAAAATTCCAATCCAGCCTAAATGGAAAATATTTATGGAAGAAAACTCCTTGAGTGTAACTGCAACACACAGCAGGGCTTCACTTGAGCCAAAACTCTCCTACCACAAATTGTGTTTTTGTGCACTGAAGACACCTGGTAGCTGCATCCACAGCCAGCTCCAAGAGAAAAATTGGTTATTCAGGGAAGTTTTTCTCTTGTTGAGACTTAATTACCACCTTGAGCCATTCTATTTTTATGATATCATTAAGATACAAATGAGATCTTTTCGATCTCCAAATGGTAATTTAGATTTTTTAATTTTGTTTTTTTTAGCTCAGTCCATGGATTTGAGACACTGCAAGAGTCTACTTTTGCTTTAAAAGCATGTTTCAAGGGATAGTAAATGCTAAACAGATATAAAATAAGTATTTTTTAAAGTAAGGAATGAGAGGCCTAATCCTAAACTGTTTAATTAGGGAAGGCAGAAAAAGATGTCACCAGATGGGCACTGGTTTGCACTGTCTGTAGTAACTCAGTAATTTCTTTGCTGAATCATAACAGACATCAGGTATTTAAAAACCTCCTTCAGTGCAATTGAATTCAAAGAACTAATTCACTTAAACACAACTAGCACAGTTCTCTGTGTTGGATATGATTATTTTGGAGGAAGAGGTGCCAAAAATACGGGGTGAAATTCAGACCTGAGGATTGCTATAAATAGAAACTTTACCCGATTCAGTCCCCTTTGTCAGGGCTGTTGCTACTCTGCTGAATGCAAGTGAAAAGAAAAACCCAACCATATTCTATGCAATGTTCTTTCTGTCCCACCTGTTTTTCTTCTGACAAGACCACCCTTCTGTTTTGGGGCTGCATTTTTGCTGTTTGCAGGAAACCACAGAGTGAGATACAGCATTCTGAGAGTGGGCTCCAGGAAGTCTGCTGAAAATTACCTTTTAACACTGCGTGAAGCAGGTTTTAGTGCCTTAAAGGAACAGCAATGTTCCAGTGTCCCATCAGCTCCTTGCCTGTCACTGGTGATCACAGAGCTCAGGATCTGCTGCTGCACCAGCCAAGGTGGCCCCTGCAGCTTTACTCCTGTAATTCCCTGTTAAAGGAGGGATCAGCTCCTTCATTTTCATGCAAGTCCTTCACAACATGAGATTCTCTGCATCTCTCCACTTTTCCCTCAGGAGCTGAGCTTTGTTAAACCAAAGCACACATCTTGAGCCAGGTTCTGAATTGTAGGCTGAGCTTGGGTGCTCTCACAAGGGGGCTCAGTTCCTTCAGTCCAGAGCTGGTTAAAGCTCCACTCGGGGATTTGCTGTCTGTAAAACACTTCCCTAAGTGCAGCCTGGGTATTGTAGCTGTTGGATTTGTCTTAAGGTAATGACAGGCTTCAGAAATAAGGGGAGGGAGGAAGCAATTTAAAGCTAATTCTAGAAGAATTAAGGTGAGAAGGTGTCAATTACTGCAGTGAAATCCAATGCTGAATTTGAGCTATTTTGTACACTGGAGGACATTAAAAAACCACTTGAGGCAAACCAATATACAAACCCCTCCTAAGAACCTCTGAAGTCCCTAAATACTTCTTTTCCAGCTCTGAACAGAACTACTGAACACCTTCAGCTGAGCTGCAGTAGCTCTCTGTATTCCAACTCTCATCCTGCACTTTCTGCTTCTATCTGAGATGTCCTTTTGGATATGGAAGAGGTGGCCTCTACCACCACATGAGCCTCAAATTCCAAACCCCTTGTAAAAAAAAAGTGGTGGGATGAGGGAAAAAAAAAAGCAGAACTGCCACAGATTGTCTCTCCTCCAGCCTATGCAAATAACAAATGTCAGACCTCATTATCAATATCCCTGTGGCCTGAAAGTTGTGTGTACTTGATCCTGCTGCATCCTGGATATGGATTGAACTGCCTTAATTCAGTTAAAAAGGTAAAACGTCACCATCAGAATTCTGCATGGCCTAATTACTAAACTTCAAATATTTGCTTCACTTGGTTCTGCATCAGCTTCCACACAAATCCTGACCGATACATTGATTTTGAAAGTGTGCATGTGCTGTTTCACACACGAATTGTCCACACAAGAAAATTTTACAAAGGATATGTTTATTTCTATTCTGCTTTTCCATCTCACACCAAAAAGCACTTGATCTTAATGTGCTGTGACCTGGAAATGACTGAAAATGAGAAAATAATGGTTCATAAATTCATCAGTCAAGAGGTTGCCTGAATTTCTCATTGATCCATCCTGAGATGTCAAGACAGGTCAGAATTCAGGAAAAGAACTGTGTAAACAATCAAACCCACATTTGATGATGATTTTTGATGGGCTGATGTTATTTGCTCAATTTTCATTAAGTCCCCAAGGACTTAAAAGCAACCAACTGCTTCAATATCTGATGTTACCTTAAGCTACAGCAGCAGCTCCTTAATTTTTCCTGTCCCCATCCATTTCTTCTGTCTTGTATTACACCACTCTATGTGAACTACCACGTTCTTAATCCACTTGATTGGTAAAGTAAGAGATCATGCATAAATTCTATAAAAAAGGAATACCTTTATTTTTCTTCTTGAAGAGACCGTTTTTTCATTACCAAGTGAAAACTTTACAATGTAAAGTATTTCTCTTCAGTATTGTTTTAATATAAAAACTTAAATCACTTACTCTGGTCTTACTGTTCCTACAGGAAGTCTTGTGGCACTGCAGGACCCAGGTATCTTCAGCCTCACTCTAGTATCTAATCATAAGTTCATGACTTTTTTTTTTAAATAAATCATTTCTGTGGCCACTTACCATCAACAAAACATACCTACCACCAAAACAAAAATAAAGCATCTTCATTAGACCAAAAGAGACTAACAGCACTATTACAGTGAGAAGCTTTGTTAAAATAAAAATATTTTGAAAGTTAGACACGACTTTAAAATTGTACAAAGACAACAAGGTTTCAAATTACACAAAGTAGCAGTGAGTACAATGTGAATGCAATAACAGTGAGCCTTGCCTCTCTTTATATGTAAATATAAATAGAGATTATCCTTGCCAAACATCCAGCTTTTTTTTTTTTTCCCTGAAAACCAGCTCATCATGCTGCAAAACCTAACAGGGATCATCGCATTCTTCAGTTCAACAGAATTGCTAAAAGGGGCTCTGGCTAAAACCTGCCTTTCTGTCATGAGAATATCCCATACTTTGCAGAACAAGTTTCTCTCTCTCTCTTGAAAACCAGATTTCCCTTTCATTATGCTGAATGCTTCACCTTCCCATGGCACCTGCCAAATTACAGGCTTCAAAATGATTAAAAATTTTGAAGCTTGCTCATGTTTTTTCAATAGCATGCAAGCTGAAACTATCATGGTGTGTCCCTGTAAGGAGTCACACAACAGAGAATGCTCCTGTTTGTATTTTACTTTTTGCAAGTATTGTTTCAAAAAAACCCCCACTTGGGAGTAATTTTAGTTAATTTGGCTAAATTAAAGTATTGGTCAGAGATGAAAATATTTCTTCTTTTAATTTTGGTTTTTTTTTTAAACATTTAGGGTTCAAATATATTCCTAAAATCACCTGGCAGAAAGTAGCCCTTAGAGCTTGTCCCTGCATTTGGATGTAAAGTGAAAAGCTGACATTGTTACCATCCTCCCTTTACTTCTGAGTGTTTTCTTCTTTACAGGAAATACATTCTTGCACAAGAAATTAAACCCCCGTGGTGACTGTTCAAACAACTCCATCACAGCCACAAAACTACGATTTAGTTATTCCTTAGGTTTAGATAGATGAGAAAACTTCTGCTGTAAATATTCCCCAAGATCAACAGCATTAATTAATTAATATAATTAATTAAAAGAAAGTAATGTTTTATCCAACTGTAGTCATACTGGCAAAACCATGTTCTGAATGTGAGTGTTTGCAGGACTCTGTTTCATGGCAGAATGCAACCACTTACTCATATTTTCTCTAAAAATGTCTTGATGATTTGGGTTCTGTTCATGATTCTTTCTGGATTACCTGGAAGTGCTTTATTTTTCATAGCTTTACTCTATTGTTAATGTTCGTTGCAATGGATCAATGTCTTGATTTTCAAAAAAGCTTGAGAAGTATTGTGGCTTTATTTTTAAATTAAAATATCCTATTATTAAGACAGCAGTGTCCTGCGAATTGAGATCATTACACTTGCCAATTTTTAAAAATTTTTATCTAAAGCTAACTTTGAAAACAGCTTGATTTTTTTTCTTTCAGTTATACGAGAGCCTATTTAATGTTCCCAAGAAGCATTTCAAAATGTCTGTCAGTCTGTCAGTCAAGGGAAGAATATACAGCATCTAATCCTATATAAAATCCCTATATTGTTATGGGGTGCAGCCTGGAAAATGCCATATTAGCAAAAACTGAGTGAACTAGCCCAAATTCCTGCCTTTTGACTATCCCATTTCTCTAGCTGCTTTTGTTTTCTCATTATCCCATTATTCTCCATTTGCTTCAATCCTAAGATAGCATTGCTGAGGTTTCAAAAAAGATTAAAAATTAAAGCAAGGCTGTTGTTTCACTGTAAGGAAACAGCAGCTGTGATAAAATACTTTCAATTCTTGTCAGGACAGAAGAAGGCTATTGGCAGTTTACCTTTCACTTGGCTTCAGAAGATTTATTAAACAGTTCTAGCCCAAGGCAGTTAAGGATTTTAAGCTAAACCCAAGCTTGTGCAATAAAAAATGTTATTTAGGAAGGCATCTCTTGATCTCTAGGATTAGATTAAAAAGTTGCTACTGTTTCTGTCTGAAGTCCTAGACCAGCAGTGGTCTGAGCACCCCTGGACTAATGCACGTGGGTAAGAAATATTCTGCTTTTTAGCTTTGTCCATTTATTCCAGCAGGTTTCATGGCAGGACATGGAAAACAAGTGCATTTCTGCAGACTAATTGCACAAAAAAATAGTTGTTACTATGTATGTAAGTCTCTCTCAGCCCAGCAAAGGAGACTGCTCTAGATACAGCTGGGGAAATAGCTCCAAACCCAAAATAATCTGGTTATTTTGTCTCTTTTCAGCAATTCCTTGGTATTGCTGTAAATAAACTGCTGCGAAACTCTGCTGGGGAAAGGAAGCTGGACAACTGGCTCCACCCTCAGGAGTTAAAGCATCCTTATGCCATTGTACCTACGGAGACAGAGGATTCCTGTGCTCCCAGGAGATACTTGGCACCTCTCTGAACCCAGAGCATCTCAAGGAGATCTCGAGCAGGCAGAGGTCGGTTGTATTCCAGCACTTTGCACAGTATTCCTCATTTGATTCAAAACCTCTATAGAACACTTGTGTCAGGTGAACTTTTTGGCATCATCATTTGGAATAGCTTAGTAACAGATTATATTTTGGAGAGAGTAACATCATTGACATTCTTCAATTTCCCCATTTTTCTTTTTGCCAGTCCAATAGATGTGGCTATGGCACAGAGTAAGAAATACAGCCCAGGTCTGTAATTCTAGTATAAGTTCAGTGTATGTGCCTTCCTACTTGTGTTTACAAGTACTGAAGAGCCTTTGCAGTAACTGCTTTAAAAACTATTTTAATCACTTCAGCTCCCTTGATTGAAAGGCTGATGACAAGGCCAGAGGTGTAAAGGACCTTCAGGGAAAGATGGAGCAGCCTCTTCTCCTGTGCACAATGAAAAAACAGAAACTTCCCAACTCCTCAATTTAGTGCCTCTGCCATCCTCAATTTAGATTTAACTTAGTCCTGCTAGTAGGAAAAAGGCATTAATCTTCTCTGCTAAGAACTTGGTCCAGCATAAATTTCACTTGACAGCAGCTGCAAACCACACAGTTACTGGTTTGTCTACTCAGCTTTCAAATATTGGCACTGAAATGGAAGGGGGCACGTGAAACCAAGACAGAGGAACAGTGATTTTAGAAAAGCAGACACATGGCAAACCTGCAGAACTCCCAGCCTTATGAGAATAGTGGAGTTCAGAGGTCTAGAGACTGGCTTGTTAAGCTGCATAATGAATACATCCACAGTTGCACCAAACAGCATAAGAGAGAGTTCTAGAAGAAAAATGTTTCCTGTTTCAAAATGTAAACCAAGCTTGAATAGAAAGTTGCAATAGTCCTCCCCCAACAGAGCAGTGATATTTAACTAACCATCCAAGAGCTTCAATTCAAAGGTGCAGCACCTCTTCTTAGTCACTCAGGGACAGGATACTGGACAAAGCAATCCACTGCCATGAGTAGCAATCCCTACCACACTGTCTTCTTAGATGCACTGTGAATTGGGGTCCTCCATCCAAGTGCCTTTTTCTCAGCCTCAGTTACAGCTGGACTGAACAGAGATCAGTTGTATGCCAGGGATGCTCCCTACATTTCTTACGAGCTCTACATCAATGTAGCTCTGAAGTCCACAGCAGGGTTAGCAACCATCTGTGGCACACCCCTAAGTTCAGGAGTAGATTGTCATTTCTACAAGAATATAAAATAGCTTGTAAAATCAATATGTAACACTGTATATATGCATGAATATAAAAATAAACCACACCATCAATATGTAAAACTTCACAACAAGGATGCAAACAGTTCTCTTCTCAACGGTCTTCAGTGTTGATGAGCTGGTTCTCATTGTCATGGCCATCAGGCAGATATGCTTTCCTTAGCTGCTCCGACTTGGGGATGGAGCTGCCGTTCTTAACGTAGCGGGACAGGAAGGCTCGCACGGAGGGGTGGTCAGCCTTCTCCAGGGGGATATTGGCTTCCAGGCACATTTTCACAAAGTCCTGGATCACGCTGCTTTTCTCTGTCTGGGCAGTGCTGTTGCACTGCAGGGAGGCAGTCAGAGTCCTTTGCTTCTTCCTGACGTTCTGCTCCTCAAACTCCGCCTTCCTCTTGGTGTGCGTTTTGGACTTGAGGTGGTCGTTGATGGCGGACTTGCGCACGTGGTTCAGCACCACGTTGCAGGAGGTGCAGAAGAGCTTCCCGCCGTCCTCGTGCAGCTCGCTGCCGAACTCGGTCACGCGGTCCTGGGGGGTCACGTACAGAGCGGTCTTGGAGCGGTTCCGCGACGGCGCCGACTTCACCCCGAACCGCTCCATCGCTGCCTCCGGCCGGGCAAAGCTGCCAACAAAGCAAGTGTTAGTTCAGGATCCAGCTCCTGCTGACACCTGAAATATCATTAGCTGCACCTAAGACGTGCTTGTGACACTATTATTGAAAGGCTTTTCATCTGGAAGTCCAAAGAAATTGCGAGAATGAAGTTCCTGGTGGGTCAGAGTAAAACACTTTAGTTTCTCAACAGAACCCTCAAAACCCAATCTGTTAATCACTTAAAAACACTTTTTGCTTTTCTTGAAGACCCTTTTTTATCCTTTACACTTTAGGACAATGGGTACTTTCTTCTTAGCATTTTCAATGTATTTGACACTTTCTTAATTATGTTGAGTAAGTATTTTTCTGTGTATTTTGTCCATAAGCAAGCAAGAAAACCATTACTGTCACTTTTAAAAGCTAGTAACCCCCAACAAAAAACAACCTCAAACCAAAACCAAACCAAAGCTTTGCCAGCACTTGTTTGGAAACAGCCCTAGTTTTTAAAGCACAGCTATTAGATTGAACCTGAACTTGGAGCTTAGAGCAAATCATTTTATCACTGCAATTAGTGCTGGAACAGCCTAATGGGAACATAGAATTGCATATATTGCAATGCAGAATAAGAAAGTGTACTTTCAAAGAGGTTTAACATCACTCTAAACTAGACCATGTCACCAAAGCAGGCAATAACCCAGTTAAGTGCTATGAAATCAAACAGGCCCTGTGTCCTTTTGTTGTTGAGGTATGGAGTAGCTACTGCAAATCTCAATGAAATACAAGTTAACTCCTTTTTAAAGTAAAGTTTAAGTCAAATAATAGCTCTGCTCAGGTTTGAGGTTTTCTGAGCAAAATTAATGGTCTACCCATTAACTACCCATTTCCTTAAAATAAAAAAACCCAAACAAAACCCACCAAAAGGCAACAATGTTTCTTCTAAGAATCCAGATACATCCTGATGCACTTCTCTGTACTTGTTTTCTTTTGTTACCCAGTTTGCTGTTGCGACATTAAAAAAAAAAAGGTTGAATACAGTTTCTGCTGTCCAGAATGGTTTTTGCCTGCCCTGGAACTAAAGGAATAGAGAATTCTGTCTTCAACATTGTCTTTTTTTTCTTAAGCCATTGCTACTTGAAGAGATTACAAGCTTCTGCAGAAAAAGAAAACAAAGATCTTGGTATTAACTACTTTCCTAGTGAATTTTTTTGCTCTCACTGTGGCTTTGCAGAACTGTAAGTCTTAGACTGATACAAAGATAAGCAATCTTTATCGTGCATCAATGTAAACGTCTTCATTTTTTTTGTTGCCTTATACATGAGTTTCCTAAGCAACCATTTCCCGAAATCAAGCAGAAAACAAGTCCTAACCCAACACGAACTTGTTGCTTTGGCTTCTGAAAGGCCAGAAAAAAATTCTCTCACCAAACCAGTTGTTTGCAGTCCTACTGCAGCAAAATCCCTCGGGATTCTAAGAGCAGCAGAACACTGGATTTTTGGTAGGCCTACTTTTGGGGTGGGTTTTTTTTTAGGGGGGGGGGGGGAGAGGGGGGGTGTCAAGTTTTGGCGTGATTTCATTGCAGAGGGCTGCTGCCTCTCCGGGGTTCCCGGCGCACACGGATCCGCTCTCCGGGACACTCCCGGCGAGGCGGGGGCCGCGACTGTGACCGCTGTCACCGCGCCCGGACCCGCTGCGAGCGCCGGAGCCGCTCGGGTGAGGAGCACAACGAGTCTGGATCTCCAAGCACCGGGCGGGTTCCGTCCGGGGACCAGGACCAGGACCAGAACTCGAAGGCTTCCCTGCCCGGCTTTGTTCCCCGGGCTGCCGACGCCGTGTGCCCCGCGCGGGTTAAACGCGCAGAGCACGGCCCGGCACACCCCAGGCCCCGCGGCTGCGGCCCTTCCCCGCAGCGCATCCTCCTCCCCACGCGCCGATCCGCGCAGGCCCCGTGCCGGGCACCATTACCCGCAGCGGCCGCGCCGCCCGCCCGTGCCCGGGGCCGCCCCGGGGCTCCGCCGCCGCCGCTCCGCTCT
>WAAE01003406.1:124250-257744 GCA_013400495.1 Nicator chloris
CTTGCGCCCAATTAAGACTTTGGGGGGGTGTGGTAACGCTGATAGAGGCGAGTGCCGGCGAATCAGAGCGTGGGCGGTGGCGCTCAGCGGCTGCGGAGAGGGGCGTGACAGACGGGGCGAGCAGCCAATAGAAAGGCCGAACTGAAGTAACGACTAGACTTTTCCACCAATCGCAGGGCGCTCCTGTAAAGGGGCGGAGCCAGTGGCGAGCGGCGCGTTGATGGGCAGGGTGGGCGGACCAATGGGAGCGCGGCGTGGCGGGGGCGTAGCCGGACGCTTGGCGGCGAGGCGGGGGCGGCTCTTCCGGCGCGGCGGGGCGGGGCGGGGGTTCTCGGTACGCGCGGGGCGGCGGGGCCGCCATGGCGGAAGACGAGAGCGACCAGGAGTCGGAGCGGCTCAGCGAGGAGCTGGAGGCGCTGGCGGCGCCGGGGCTCCCGGCCGGGCTGCCCGCTCTCCTCCGCAGCCAGTACTACTGCCGCCGCTTCTGCCAGGTGAGCGCCGCGGCGCAGGGGGTAGCGCCGGGGCCAGCGGCGGAGAGAGCCGGGCCGGGCCCGACGCACTGCCGGGCCGGCCGCACTGCCAGGCCGTGAGGAGCGGGGTGCGGGGCGCGGCCCGGAGCAGCGGAGGCCGGGCCGGGCGGGCAGGGAGGTTTTCAGGGTGGGGAGGGAAGGGAAGGGAGGGAAAGAGAAGGGAAGGCGGCTCCTGGTGCGGGGCCGGAGCGGGAGCGGGAGCGGGCAGGGACACCCGGGGGCGGCTGTGGGGACACGCGTGGCGCTGGCGGTGCTGCGAATAGAACGATTCCGGGTAGCCTCGCCCGCGTGGCGGAGGGAGGCAGAGAGGCAAGAAGGGCCTTGGGAGCAGCTCTCGTCTCGCTGACCGAATTGGACCAGGGTGTTTTATGATTTTTAGGGTTTTGTTCTTTGAAAAGCAGCGTTTTCTTGATGCGGGCCCGGAATTCTTATGCTCCTCGCAAGCCCGTTAGGCGTGCCTTGCAAAGTAACAAGCATCAACAGGTTGCTTTCTCCTGATCGCCTTCATCAGCAGGTGTGGATGGAACATTAGTTACCTTTGGAGTACTCCAGCCACGCCACTTGCTGCTTCCCAAAACATAGCCCAGAGATCATTTTATATAGAATTGCTTCATTTTAACAACTTTTTGGCTTACCTCACCACTACAGTTGTCTTCTGCCATCTAAAGAAATGTGCTGCCATGTTGTCACTTTGTTCCTGTTTTATCGTTCAGTGAAACATCCTGTTTGAAATATTATTTACTGTTGTACGTGCTTACAATAGTCTCGGGAGGCATTCTGCTCACTAAGCCCTTAGGTTGCTTTTTGGGACTGTTGATTGTTTCATATTTTCTTCTGTTCCATGATCTTTCAAAACTTGTGGAGCCAGTAAAAGGAGAAGCAAATCTGTTTGAAAGTCTGGCATTTTTTACAACTGTAAGGAATGACAACCATGTTTGATTTTGTTGGCTGGTTGGAAAGACGTTTACTTTTGCTCAAACCTGAAACTTTTATCCTAAATTTTTCTCTCTGTGCTTACTGTATGCTGAATTTATTGTGTTAAGGAGGTGCAGACAAGGTGGTAGCTTCATGTACTAATGCCATTCCCAGGGAAAGGTATGAATTAGTAGGAAACAGAAGACGACAAGAGCAGGGGAAGAATTCTCCTGTGAAATAGTTGTATCACAAGTATTTTGTGTGTTATATATCTAGTGTTGACTTCTCCTGCAGGTTTGTTTTTTTTTTTGTGTAGGGAGATTGCCAAACCCTTTCCCCTACTTTGAGTTGATGAACTCTCCAGAAAAGCAGCCAATGTTCTGAGTATGTAAAGGGCTCTGCTCCTTTTCTCTCAAACTTTACTTTTAACAATGCACAGTTTAAATAATCTTGATGAGAATAAGTTAATATATTAACAGTTTGTCCCCAGGGTTTCTTTTTTTTGCTTGTTTTGTGTAAATTTGGCCTAGTGTGAACAGCAGTCATGTGCTTTCTCAAGGTAATCACTGTTTTGTTTAGGCGTGTTTTTTAGTAATGGCTTTTTCTACTGATTTAACTACACAAACACAAGATCCTAAGGGGTGTGCTGGTGTGAAAAGTTTGTAGCTGTGTGACATTTATGGATTGACAACAGATGAAATTGTATGTGCTCCACATGAGCTCGTTTTTTCTCATGGGATTAACACTGTGCAATTATACATGTAATATATATTTGTACTTTTCTATCCAGATGTTCTGAACGATGTGTTTGGCTGCTGTGCAGACGGAGCCTTTCCACCTCACTCCACTTCGCACTGATAACAGTTCTGCTTGTCTCTATACTTATTTGGCCCTTCTGAACATCCTAGTTTGCCTCCTGTGCTCCTGGTTTTGTGTCAGAAGTGGAAGAGCAGTTGTAGAAATAGTTGCTTAGTGATGGTGCAGTGAGTTTGGACTCCCCAAAAGAAACATCTTTATTCTCAGAATAAGGACCTATCAAGATACCTGGCTGTGCTTCAGACATGGTGCTGAAGCTTGAAAGTGTTAAACTTTCACCTGAAAATAATATTGTTTCGGTTGCTTGTAGTTAAGCTGATGAAGTCTGTGAGCATCTTTCAGTAAGAACTACAGGAGAAATGAAGCAAGGTGTAAATAAAGCCTTTTTCAGTCTATAGATCTGTTGTCTGTGCACAGAAAATCCTACTGATCTTTAAAAGAGTGGCTTAGAGCTTGAAATGTACATCTTTCATCCTTGAATGATGTTAGAAAGGTGAAAAAACTGCTGTAAACAGCCAGATTCAGTTCTCTTGAGGCCTGGAGTATTGTAGCTCAACTTCACTTTTGGATCGATTGAGTACCAGTTTAAAAAAATGAGATGTCAGGATTATGAGAGCATTTTCCATAAATTTGTGGGTAATCACAAGTTAGGGATACAAGATACAGTTGGAATGTAGCATCTTGAAGCCCATTTGTAGTTTTGGGATCTGTGTCTTGTAGGTGTTCGTGGTCATAGAGAGTCGTTACAGCCTGAATCTTTCAAGGCAAAATGGAATAAAATGTTTTCTTGGAATGTTGTTTGAGATTGATCACATGGGCAAAGCAGAAATCAAACTTTCTGTGGCTGGAAGGGAAAAAAACACAGTTGGAAGATGAGTCAAGTGCCCAGCTTATGCATCTTGCCAGCTGTTTCTATGTTACTTCTACAATTTGCTGATGTGGCTTTTCTTCTTATTTGTGGAGTTCCAAACTCACTTGGATGTTGGGAAAAGCAAATCTGCTGTTCCCAGCTTTGGCAGGCAAAAGAGCAACGCATCTGTAACTACTTTGTAAGTTAAAGACATTTGAAAGGTGGTACCTAGAAGAAACTCCCTCAGCCTAAACATTTGGAAGAGTTTCAGCTTGTGTTTGTATGCAGAATTTGAAATTTTTTCGTGAGGTTTCTCAGGAACCATAGCTATAGAGAGGTTCCTGTGAGACTGAAATACAAATGGTGAATGGCAGTGGAAACAGCATAGATGGTGACTTTTTTGGTATGAGGGTTAAGGGGAATACTTTTGTAATTAGACAGATGAATTTCCAATTTTACTTGGCTTAGAAACAAACGTTAATGGCAAGCTGGAAGGCGGATGTAGCTTCCTTCATCACACTGGAACTGGGTACAGTTTTATTAACTAGAAAAATTAATTATTCTTTTTCAGGATATTTTCTCATAACATTAAATGCTATCAAAGTATTACAGGTTGCTTCCAGCATTTCTGTAGCTGTCCTCAGGGCTGCATAAGTGTACTAGATGTTATTTTATGTTGTTGGTACTGACTGGAATAAACACCAGGGGAGTTCATCTCAAGTAACAAGGTGATGCTGTGAGGAGTAAGCACTCCTTGATCTCTTCTTCCTGTGGCATCAGCTTACAGCCTTCCAGGATGATCCCACTCCTGAAAGAAAGATTACCTCCTTTGCTTACATTAATTGGTGGAAAAATAGTTCTTGGGCTTACAAAAAAGTTAAGTAGTAAAATATAGTAACACATCAGAGAAGATAGTGCTTCCTGGATTTATGTTAGCAGGCAAAAAAAGGCAGAGAGGGGTGTGTGACTCAACCGCTGTTTGTCTCGCTTTGTGGTGATGGAAGTAAAAAAATATACAACTTTAGATGTTTGTTCTTCTGACTTTGGGGTTAATATAATTTCATACCTTTTCGGCCTAAATTTGAAAGTATTTGCTTTTGTCTCTTACCCTGGACTTCAACTCAATAGTGTTTAAGCTGTTTGCATATTAAAAACACACACACACACACAAAAAAAAAAAAAAAAAAAAAAACACAAAAAACCCACAACCAAAACAACTGCAAAGAAAACCTCCCCAAACCTTTAGGTTATGCCTTTTATTTTATCAAATTTTGGACCTTTGGGATCCATATTTGATCTACATACACCATTTAAAGGTTCAGCTACACAACTCTTGCTCACATGAATACTAGTAGTGAAAAGTGACTTCTTCAACATCCTTGAAGCTCATTTCTCTGAAAAGACAGAATCTGTATTTTTTCACCACCTATTTGCTTGTGTAATAATTTGTGGTGTTGATGTTTTGGGGTTTTTGTACCTTCCTGGACAAATATGCTTTATCCTTGTTAATGGCTCCAATTTTAAGAGCACCATTGTAAGTTGTATTTGATTTCTTCATGTTTTTGAATATTGATACTGCTTGTCACATGAAAGCTTGCAAAGGGCCAATCATACATTCCAGTAACTAAATTTCAGAGTACCATAGCTACTTGAAATGATTTAAATTTAAAATTTAACCCATCATGGTGTTTTTTACGTGTGGGACTGGTGGAAACCAGTGGGTTCCATTTAGTATTGTGCTGCTTGAGATTCAAGTGAATTCATGTTTAAAAGGAAATCCTTCTGAAACAGACGTGGCAAAAGCACGTGGTGTTTACTGCCAAGTTGGATGCCAAGGAGAGCTTCCAGTTGTGGTGAGGATTTATCTGTGTGTGCAGAAGGGTGTCCTTGGCCTGGGTTAGGTGTTGTCACTCCTTCCTCTGACACTTGATGGGAAAACTGATAAGGGTTTGTCATGCAAAACTGGGCTGTAGTGGGGGAAGTGCACTTGGCTCCTCAGCCAGTTCATGAGAATTCACAATAGCAGTTGATTTGCAACCTCTTTATCTGAAGATTGACTCCTCCAGGCTTCCAGTCTTCAGTGCTCTTGTCATTAACATCATAAAATCTTTTCTCATTCACATACGCAGGGCTGTTCTCATCAGCTTTTGTGCCTCTTGTCCTTTTAGCTTTACCCTGGGAAATGATCTCCCTGTTTTACAAGTGAGATTAAGGAGTTACTATTTTCCAAAAGAAACATTTGTACAGTTGTGCAACACATTGTAGACTTTTCTTGATCTTTGTAACATCTTTTTACTTCTCTGAAACTTTCCTCTTTGACACTTTTAAACTTCTTGGTATTGCTACTTCTCCAGGTTTTAATGCCTTTTTATTAAGTATAGCTTTTGTGTGAACATAAGCTCGTGATTTTTCCTTGGAAAAACGTATCAGGATTATAACTTAGAAAGGACTTGCAGGTTTTTATACCTAAAGGAAGGATCTCCATTGAGTGATACTTCCGTCTGTTTGATAGCTTTGCTGCATGGGCTTGTTCAAGTTAGAGAAGGCACACTTAGTGCAGGAGGTAATGCAAAAAATCCAAAAGTTACACCCTTTTGTTTAGATGAGGAAAAGAAGTAATTGTACTTCTTCACTGATACACGTAATAAATTGTCTATTACTGGTTAGCAGTGATGTGGATGTGAGCATTTGGGTGTTCACAAGATTGGCAGTTCTCACTTTCATAAGTGAGCAAAACAAATCTTTTCATTCGTTGACTTTCATTTGGGGGTGAGGTGCTAATCAAAAGATTAGTAGGAATATTTCTACTTTTCAGTATATCTATTTATCTCTCAGCCATAAATCATACATAAGAACACTTATTACAGTGCTCCTATCAACCCAAACTGCTTTTCTAGAATTCATGGATAGTTTTCAGTGTTGTGCAAGTGACAGACTATAAACATACATGACTTTTTGGCTTGCTAAATGTAATGGGCATATGGTACTAAGTCTTGGGAATTGCTCTTGCCTCAAGCAGGCTGAGGAGATGGATGAGATTTTGGTAATTAAGAGTAGGGGGAAAGCATTTAAGGGTAGAAGCTTGTCTCGTAGGATGCATCATGCTGTTGCTGGGTGATGTGTTTTCTTTTGCCAGAAGTGTGATTGTTTGGTTACTCCTTATGTAATATTCACATGCGAATTGCAGTGAAGCCGTTGCTTACATATTTTAGTATCAAGCCATTTTAAACTTTTATATATTAAGTATTATTTCACATTACCCTAAAATCATAAGGCTTTCCCTACTCTCTATTTGAAAGGAACTGTTGCAGCAAGTCACATAGACAAGGTTGCTTCCCTTCTGGTTTTCTCTCCTGTGAATTGGACAAGGAACAGGCCACTGTGCTTTGGCAATGTTATGTTACTTTTTTTGGTTGACTTCATTATATTGAAATTAGTGTGCCTGTTCAAAATGTGCTGATAAACTTCAACTTACGTTCTGCTTTGCAGTCCTGTTTCAAAGCATGGAATCTTCAGTATTTTATACAAAAAAAAGAGCTTGGTTTCTATTATAGAAAAAGTTATTCCATGAGATTACTTAAAAATAGACGTTGAAGTATACATTGTTCCCTGCCCCTCCTTCTGTATAGAATGTGTGTGAAGTGTGGCTTGGAATTTATTTTATACTTAGTTTAGATTTTTGTCCACACATTCCCCACACCCTCATTTTTTCCTGACTGTTGCAAGTCATCTGAGAACTGACGGTTAAACCTCTCTTTTACTGCAACTGATGAATTCATGGTTTCAGATTATCTACACTCAGGGAGAAGTTTGCTATTCCTACTTTTCCTGAGCAGTTTGGGATGGGGGGACTGTTGCTGTGAATGTGTTTTGGTACATTTGAGTTGCAGGCCAACTGCCAGGCCAAGGTGGTGTTCCTTTCACTGCTGCCTCTGGTATTTGTGTGGCCCAGGGGCTGGTGCAGACTGGGACTGATGACTTTTTTGGGGAGAGGATGTTCTCTCCCCATTAATTCCCAATCGAGCTTACACTGGGTTCAGATGAGTGCTGGAGTTGCAGTGAGGGCTGTACAGTAGGACACAAAATGTTTTATTGCTTGAAATCATGTATTTGTGAACATATCTATACTGTACCCATCAGGTGCAAGCATTGTGAAGCATCCTGGTGGGAAAGTGATGCTTTATTTCCACCTTTGTTTGAACTTTTGGAGGCTCACCCCTCTAAAGGATGTTTTTACTTTTTGTCTGCTTCGTTTTTCTAAGGCTTTTGTTGTTTTCTATAAAAGGGACTTAGCTAAAAGTATTTTAGGGAACTCTTAATAGATCTGTGAAGCAGGACTATCTTATGAAATGTTTAGTCTTCTTAAGAGGAAGAGTATTTATCTACAAGTCTGCTAATTCTTCTTCAGTTGACCTAGATATTCGCTGCATTAAGCTAACAGTTTTTCAAACTAATTATTAAAATAAGCTTGGAAAACTTGGAATCTACGTACAAAGTGTGAATCCATCTCAGCTGCTTTTGACTTGGATCCATCCTATGTCTAAATAAAGCCAAATTTACTCTTTTGATCAGATAAGGAAGAGTGGAATGTTTATGACTGCTGACATAAAGGCTGGAAGAGTGTAGGTTACTCTTTCCCCTCTTGGAAAGGTTTTAGACTACAACGTCTGGATGTCATTACAGACTCTCTAATTTGCATCCCCTTGCAAAATAAAAACTTGTGTTTAAATGCAGAGTGCAGTATCTACTGTGGTACAGCATAAGAAGGTATTTCCTGTCTTATCCTCTGAAAAGAATAGCTGAAGGTCCCTTGTGATATTCCTTTCATGATATAGATCCAGATATAAACCAGAAAACAGTCAATTTTTTTAGGTTACAAACTCTGCTCCTGAGGGAGGAGGAGGGGAGCTAAAGCAGGTAAAGTGTGAACTGCTTCCTCTTTCTGCCCAAGGAGAATGTCTTGGATAATAATGTGTATTTGCATGTTTTTGCCTAGGTTGTTGAAGACTATGCTGGAAGATGGCAGGTCCCTTTGCCTCAGCTGCAGGTGCTGCAGACGGCGCTGTGCTGCTTCACGTCTGCCTGTGTGTCATTCCCAGCCGAATGTGAGCACGTACAATATGTACTGAGTAGCCTTGCTTTGTGAGTACTTCTTCATTTTTCGTATTCCTTCCTTTACAACAGCATAGCAAAAGGGTTTCAGATCCTCAGAGCTCCCAAGAGGGGTTTTACAGGTGGTGCAGCTACACAGAACCAAGAGTTGCTAACTGGAATTTAGTTTAATCTTTTTTGTATCCTTGTTAAATGTTCAATTTAGTGAAGACAGTATTTTGTCGTAAGGTTTGTCTGGCAAAATGAATAATCTAAGAAATAAGTGATCATCATAACCTTATTTTGGAGTATTTGAAGACTGAGCTTTGCCAGTAGATAATTTTAAATCATTCATCTCAAATTCTTACTTCTGTACTTCTAGTGATGTAATAAGCTAAGTACTTCTTAAGATAAATTTCTTAAGAAAGAAGTCAATTACTTTAAAATTGTATGGATTTTTATGTTTGAGTCTTCAAAATGCGCACTGGACTTACTTGTCACGCAGTTAACTGACCCAAAGTCACATTCAGTTTCAAGAATTGCAGGATGTGTCATAAATTTTACTCTAATTTCAAATTTCTTGATGCATTGATCATTTTCCCACATGAAGACTGGAAGTGTCAGGGTAATAGAGTACATAAGGAAAAATAAATGCTGTCTTTAAATGTTGGTCAAGCTTCACTGTTTTGTTTGTGTGAAACTGTTTGACAGAGGACTGTTTATGGCATCATAAGACCACAGTTTTCAAAGTTACATCAAAACATGGTGACATCTAGTGCTATGGGTTTTTTCACTAGTTTTAAGGAAAAAACCTCAAACTTCAAACCATGTTTATATATACTTTTAAATAGCAAAGCTTGGCAGGTAAAAAGGTGGAAATTCAGGTATTTGTTTGGGTGCATACATTCTGATAACTGAGAATTAAATTGGTCACTGAGTTCCTGTCACCCTTGTCTGTTTTGATTTTTGAGCCTGGTTTACTTCATGAGATTTGCTTCGATTCTAGGATGTCAGATTATTTATTCTGCCTGGCTGGCACAGTTTTGCATGTGATAAGATATAAAGGGATCCCAGGGCTTAGTAGCTGCAGTTACCTGGGCAACCTGGCTCGAATCTCTTTTGAAAATTCAGTGTATATCAGGTCTTAGTTCTTGGAGAGCAAAACTCTGCCTGACTGTATTGTCATCCTTGAGTAAGATTTCCTTGGTAACCAGACAAGAAACTGTTAACAGGAGCAACTGCTTTATTTCCTATATTTAATAACCTTGCTATTCATATCAAATGAAGCAGCATCTGCATTAATATCAGGGGGTTTTATAATGGTGCCACACTGGTGATTTAGGCAATCTTCTTATGCCAAAGCAGTGATGTGCTCAATCTAGATGGATATAAATATGGATATGCAGTGCTGCAGACAGTTTTGAGATAAACAAAGTTGGAATTGACTGTACTAATTTTAACTGGAGACTGGTGATGAGGAAATAAAAATATTTTGATGACTTCCTTTATTAGACCATGAGCATTGATAAAGCAGAAAATTATAGTTTACACTTGTTAACTATTGATTTCCAGATTTTTATTTGCAAGATCTTCCTCTTTTTAAAGCAGTCAAAGTAAATTTAAATGCAAGCATGCATCACTTACTCTAACTAGTTTGGTCTTATTATTTAAGTTCTAGTTTGGTTGCTTGCCAGATCATGACATGACTCATGACTGACCTTTCCTGAGAGTCAAGTACGCTGCAAAATTTTGTTTAACATGAAATGAGATCATGTTTTTTCAGAACCAAGTACTTATTTGGGTAGGGATTGTTTTTCCATTGCATATTTGAATTGAGATTCAAAGACCTAGCCTTGAGAGAAATTCTGTCACTGAACATAATAAGTTTGTATCTATTTCTCTAAGCCTATTTTTGGCATAGTTAATCATTGGTTTGAAAAAAAAATACTTCAGCATAATCTATTGGAAATCTAATTTTATGGTACTTTTCCATTATTCCTATAGAAAACTTAATTTTTTCTGTGAGTATTAAGACTTTTTTAATGCACAATATTCCTGAAAATGTTTCTGAGGAGAAAAAAAGCCTTTAATTTGCACAATATTTTTTGACGTCCTGCCTGTCCCTGTGAGAGTTGCTCAGTTCTTGTCTGCTGCTCTTGACTTTCTCAATCAGCAGTTGCAGCTCGTTAGTGCAGTGCCTGCCTGGTACTTTTTCCAAGTAGAAATGAAATTTCTCAGAATCTTCAGGCAGAAAAGTAACAGTTGCACTGCAGATCCATGAGCTCGGACTGCCAAATTTTTGATTGAATTGACTCAACTGCATTATCTGGAAGGAGGCTTTTATAAACTAAAACCTGAATGGAAAGGATATCTGGAAAACTGCTTTTTACCGACCTCTGTAAATCTGTAGATTCTGGAAAAAGGACTTAAAAGAGGTAAAATGCTAGACCAGTATTTTAAGATGATAAAAACCATGGAAACCACAAATCAGTCTGAATCTAAGTAGCTGTTGAAAGTCTTAGCCCTTTCTTCACCCATTTCTCCCACCTCTTTTTGGGGTAACACTTGTTAATTCGTCTTGCTGGACAGACACTTGATCTGCTCAAAAACTTGGTGGTGGTAAAATTCAAGTTGTATGAGTTTGAATGCCACACAGACGGTGAATGTAGTTTTGTTTGAATATTTGAACAAAAGCTGTCCCTTTCTAAATAATCTTCAAAAGCTTTTTTTTTTTTAATATAAAATCATTTAAGTCTTTAAACCAACATCTTCATAGAGAGACTTCAGTTATGGCAAGACTGGCTGAAATGAAGTAAAGTGTGTTTGTAGAAAGTGCCTGAAATCATCAATTGTTGCCCATCAAAAACCTTTGAGTGACTCCACATGGGCACAAAGTCTAGAATTCACAGAATTCCTAATTTTGGTTTGAGTGCTGCAAAAAGTAAGAGACTTAAAGCAGTTTCACTTTTTCAATCAGTGTTTTTAGTTTGACTTGTCACTATTTCTGTTTTTTAGGAGTTTTTTTGAATTGCTGCTGTTCTTTGGAAAGGATGAGTTCTATGAAGATCCTTTGAAAGATATTTTAGGTTCAATCCAGGTACTGTTGCCTACTTTGATATAAACTTTTAATATTTTAGTAGATGTAAAGAGAGTTTTTATGAATATATGACCTGGAGGAAACGTGCCATTCTAGTGAAAGAAACTCTGCTTGTTTATGTCTATTTAGAGCTTAATTTCATTCAGTTCATGACGTGAAATCTCTTATTTCCCCTCTGGATTTGAACAGTAAATTTCAAATTGCAGCTTCATCTCAATGAAGTCTTCAAGTCAGCATAAACATGGAGAGTTTAAATTGTTCTATTATTGAGTAGATTGGGACAGAGTTTTCTATGTCTATGTACAGTTGCATAAGATAAATGACCCTGGATTAAAAACTTGTTCTGCCAAGTAAGTGTGGGATTTGGGTTGTTTGGGTTTTTTTAATACCGGAACAGATTTTTAGGTTGTGCCACCATGAGAGGAAACTTTGTAGGGAAAGAAAGGATGAAAAGGATGAAAACTAGGGTTGTGTCTCTATTAATACTGCTCATGGAACTGCAGTTTGAGAAAGAGCTCTTCCTTTGCTATTTTTATGTTTATACCTGCCTATTACTGCTTCTACAAATTAATGTGCCAGCACTGTTTCTGCAGTTGTGCAATCAAACTGGCAGTGAAAAGCAGGTAATTGTATGTGGATGGAAGCCATTCTTCTGCTGCATTTTTTGTCTAATATTAGATAACATTTTCATTACTAGAATTTTCTGTTGATTAATAGTGTTGTTGACACTTTTACAGCAAATAAGGAGCGGGGATGAGAGGGAACTTGACATGTGAAAATCATGGCTGGCTAAAGCCTTCCATGGTAATACAGGCAAACATAATTCCTGTTACATAGAAATCTGGAGAAAAATGGTTGCTTAAGGGCTAGTGACTCATGGCTTAATTCAGTTTTTCCTTCAGAAATCACAAATCCAGCTCAACATGTCTAAATCTGTGCAGGCTGCCATGAGGTGAAGACTTGTCTCAGTGTGTGCCAGTAATATCTCTATTCCAACTTTGTTTTGCGTTGTTATACAAATGAAAGGCTCTTTCTGAGGGCTGTAGAAGCCATGAATTTGACCTTCAACAGTTCTGTGTTGCTGTTTTTAGATAATATCACTTGTTGCTTTAGGGCTTTCTATATGGTCAATGGTAGATTTTGTAGCTCAAATTACTGACTGAGGAAATACTCAGCCATGCCTGGGTTTCTTGGTTTGTGTCTGGGGGATAACCTAACTATTTTTAGACAACATCTTTTTATTCTTTCTAATTGTTTCTCTTTTTACATTTAGGAATGTCAGAACCTTCTAAATAAATACAGGAATCTGAACCTGGAACTAGTGACTCGAATCATTCGAGATGGTGGACCATGGGAGGATCCAGTATTACAAGCAATTCTTAAAGCAAAGCCTGTGTCACAGGAATTAGGTACTTCATTTATCACAGTAATTTTCTAGAGTACTGAAGAATGTGTTCAATTATGCTTTTTTTAAAATACATGGGGTCAGGTGTTATCAGCTGGTGTTGCACAGTGTTTTAACTAATTTTCTGTAGTAAATTGTGCTGGTCCCTTTTTTGTTTGAAAGAAAGCTGAATTTCTTTGCTGATTTAAGTCTGTTTTTGTAATGTAGAGATCAGATTGTTCAGGCACAGGCAGCTATGAAGTAGTTCATAAATTTATAGGATGGATTTCCCAAATCTAAACGTACACTTAAAGCATGGAGACCAACTTGACTTCGGTTAGACTCCTGAAATAACGTGATTGGAAAAGATCTGATGGGTATTTGTCTCCTGGCACACTGACTCATTTAATTTTTCTCTTCAGTTGTAAATACTCGGTCTCGTGGCTTTTCTTGGTTCTGTTTCCAATGATGCTCATGGCTACATGTGACAGCTGCTTTTTGTTTATGGATATTTAATTCCTGGAGCTGGGAAAGGTGCAGTGCATGGGAACAAAATCACTGGAATGTTAATGAAAGTTCCTAAGAGGAAAAATACCCAACCTACAGTAAAGTTTTTACTGAGTTGTTAAGCAACAGTGTTCACAGGGGAGCTCTTAAAAGTTGTTTTTTATTTGATAGTGATGGAAAACGCCAGTTCTTCCCTAGTTATTATGGTGTAGTGCCTGATACAAACTCATCACTGTGTTTGTGACAGTGTGTTCGTTGACAGAGAGGAAGAGCACTAAAGTCTGGACAGCTCAGTGAGCTGCCTCCTTAACCAGAACAAGGGTTTTGATAGCAAATTAATGTGAGCATACCTTTGTTGTTCTGTCTCTTTTGTGAAGCAACTGCTTGAGCAACAGATTTACCCATGATTTTTATTAGATACCTCTTAAAGTTCTGATCAAATACCTACAGAAACAATTTGAAAATCAAGATGAACCTTGTTTTGTTCTGCATTGCGTGATTTTGGTGATCATGATGTGGAATTAGGTCTTGATCTCCATCTCTTCAGCAAAGAATTAGTTTAGTCCATTGCTATAATGATTCTCTTGATCATTGTGAATCCTCTATGATGGGTAACAGTTTGAGGATGTTTGTTTTTAACCTGGCAGAGCAGGAATGAGACCTGTTGTCGCTAGATGAGCACTTTGTTCCTGTTATGTTTCAGGCTGCATCTCGTCCTCTGCTGAGAGATTTTCTCTCCTTTTACCTTCTGATATCCTCACACACACCCTTGACACATCTGCGCTGACAAATGTTTTATTTTAGACAATTACATTTTGAAAGCTCATTCTTTCTTCCTGTCACTTCCTCTAAAATGTGATTCTTGTGAAGTCTTACACAAAGCAAACATCCTGTGCTGCTTTATAGACTAGCTGTGTAGTTCAGTGTGTATTTTGAAATTTGGCCATGTAGCTCCCTGAGGGGTTATTTTAAATAGGAAAAACTGCCTATTCTTGCTGAATCACCAACCATTCCTTGCAAAAAATCAGTTTGTGTGAACTACATAATCCTGTCTTGGATTCATGAACTCCATGGAGAAGCTTAGGCCAAGACAAATGTCTCTGTGTCTGTCTTTACATGAGCTGTAGTAAACTCTGAGATGTTACAATCTGTTTGGAGATGGCTGAAGACAAAGCAGTCATTGAGTTGAAAGAAAAATAGTGGGATGGAAACATAGGAACAATCACCTTGTAATAGACTAGGGAGAATAAGGTGGGCATCTAGAAGAGAATGTTACAGAGGTGCAGTCAGATGGAGCAGTTAATGAGTTTCTGAGGTGGTGGTTGATGTCTGTTGCTCTAAAGCAAAGCATCAGTGCCTGGGTAAGAGTAAATATTGTTTCTTAGTGGATCACAGGCTTGGCCAAATGCTACTGTAGCTGGCAGTTGTCTTTGGCTTGAGTGGTGAGAATAGCTCTGTGTGCTGCCCTTGGAAAATAGCACATGCCAGGACAGTGTGGGAGCACTGCCCTGCCAGCAGCATCAGTGAAACTGAAAACAGGAGGCTGGAGGAACCCCCATTCTTGGGAGCTCCTGCTGGCATGGTGTAGGGGATGGAGATGCCCTTCCCTGGGGGAGGAGGCTGTCAGAGTCACATTTCTGGAGCAGAAGGGACCTGAGGGTTCCCCACACCAAGTGGCAATGGTAGAACAGGGTGAACTGTGCTCTGGAGTGCAGTTCTCCCTCCTTTAAGGGAAAAGGATGCTATAGCCACTTGTCAGATGGGCAGCATTTCCTTACCATTAGCACTTACCAAAGCTGAGTATTTCCAGGCTTATTTTTCAGTAATGTGTTGGGTAATGCTTGCATTACAAAACAAAGGGTGTAGTTTATTATCCTAAGGGTGGTAATTCAGAAAAGGATAGGCCTTTACTTGGCTCTATAATGACTTTTTCTGCAGTTCAGCACCACCAATAGACACCGGCTTTCCTTTTAGTCCTCTGGTTTTCTGAGTTTGTTCTCAAAGGTGCTAATGGATAGTGGGAATGAGATGTTTTTTTCTTACAGTGCATCTCTTAACAAATCGAATTGAAACCTGACACCTTGAATAATACTACTTAAATGTTCATTAGCATGGAACACTGCTAGCTTGCATAAAAATAAAAATGCTAGAGAAATCTTGGGTTTGAATGTAAGGAATGATTGCAATCCTTTAAAAGAGATTTAACTGAAAGCTTACTGTACAAGTAATCTTTTCATTTGGGAGGGGGGAATCTTCGTTCAGATTGTGATTTTTAGTAACCATTTCTCAAGTATCACTTTAAGTTGCTTGTAATTAAATACAGATTTCTTCTAAGGGATGAACTTTAAGCCTTCACTGACTTTAAATTGACGTTCTTATTCTTTCTTTAAAACAGGAAACACTAAAATACTACAGTTGTAGCCTAGAGTGATTTTTTAAATCTTAATCCAAAGAGATACTACAATCTGTATGATCTTTATTATAAAGATGGAAAGTATGTCTTCTAGGTATTTCTGAATTTCCAGTCACTTCAGTGTTGAGTATTTTCAGTATCTCACTTGAAATGATTGCATTCAAATATTAGTGTTAGGATTATCTTTCAGAGTTGAAAAACAGATTTCCAGAAATTAGGAGCCAGAATTTAAAGGTATTTAGGTAGGAATTGTGCCCAGTAGCACTTTCAGAGGAAGATATGTTTTTCAAGCAAGCAAAATCAAGGCTTTCAAAGCTTCTTAAGGCAATAGCATGTGAATTGTAGTTAACTTTTTTCACCACTTTGAGGTCTTACATTTTAATGGATAATGAGTATCTTTAGGTTTTTTAAAATATGTATAATTACAGCTTTGGAAGTGATGTCAATCCTGTACTTCTGACAGACACACGGATTCCACTGCTGAGAAAGGAGGGAATTTTCTTTCTTTAAAATGCTCACATCTACTTCTATATAATATAAATTTTACCAATCTTTTGCAGCACCTTGTGTTAACCTGTTAGAAATAAAATACTGAATTAGATTACTGATTTAAGAAAAATAACAGTTTGTTTCCAAGCAGAAGGACAGATTTCTTACGGTATTTAATTTAATATTTGATAGACTTTTTTTTAGCAGAGCCTTTATTTTTCCTTAATATTAAGTGTTATTAAAAACAACATTACATTTAGATATATTTGTTGTTTGGACTTCATATTCTAATTGCCTTTAAATCTTTCTTTTCTGTGCAGTTAACAAATATTTAAGCTCTGAAAATCCACTGTTCTTTGAACTCCGTGCCAGATACCTTATTGCCTGTGAACGCATCCCTGAGGCAATGGCTCTTATCAAATCTTGCATAAGTCATCCAGATATCAGTAAAGATCTGTATTTCCATCAAGCTCTTTTCACCTGTCTTTATATGTCACCATTAGAAGATCAGCTATTCCAGGAGGTATTGTTTGTCAGTATACATTTCTTTTTTAAAATGAAGTGGTGCTTTATACTTGCTGTGTACAAGTTGTCAAGAGGAGCATGTGGAACTCTGATTTTGTGGAACCAAATGTCATTAAATCAGGCAGCCACACTGATGTTGCTAAACTTAGTGCTGGCTGAAACTTGGAAAAGTTGAATGTGAAGTGCCTACAAATCTGACTGACCTAAATGCAGTTTTTTGGTCAAGTGTTCTTGTGGATATATTCCCTAAATATTTTGTAACTTCAGTGTATTGACTATTTGACTAGTGACTATTTTAGTAAAAGCACTTGAGCCTAATTGATGTTAATCATACGTTATATAGTTCTGTTAAGTTTTTTAATGATGCCCCAGTATGTAAAATGACACTTGAGCTGAATGTGGCCCTATTTTATCATTGATAGCACTTAGTAGGCAACAGTGCTTTTCTTAACCTTGTTCTAAGAGCAAGCTACCAAAAGGTGGCAAGAAAAAGCAAAAAAAAACCAAAAACTTTTGTGTAGTATTGTAATTTCTCAGGCAATTATTCTGGTGGTCATTACTTTAAGAAATATGAAAGAGCTCTAAATACCTCCAAAATCTTTACTTATAGATGTACACAAAAACCATTCCAAAGACATCCTGTGTTAATAGCAATTCCTGAAGTTTTTAGTAGAGCAAGGTCTGATTGGTTTTGATTTCATGTCAGCAAATTGATCTAAATCGATTTTATTTTAATTGTATAGCACTTGTTGAGGACTGATTGCAAGAGTGGAATTGAGATCATCTGCAACACTGAAAAAGAAGGGAAGACTACCTTAGCCTTACAGCTTTGTGAATCCTTCCTAGTCCCACAGCTCCAAAATGGGGACATGTATTGTATATGGTAAATACTTTATTTCTGGGGAAGCAGCTAAGCAGAAAATACATGCTTATTGCCAAAATGAAACTCACCTAACTTTAAAATACCAGATAAAAATGATTTTTAAATGTTCCTGGTGCTTCTGTTGTGCCTGTTTGCCCTTTTGCACACAGTCATATACAGGATAGCCTAATAGTTCATAACTCTTATTTACTGTTTCAAAGTAACAGAAAAGTGAACCTTTACATGCCTTACCTAGAAATGTAGCATTTATTATTAGCAAAATGCAGTCTGTAGGCTTTAGCCATGTAGATATTTTGCTCTGTAAGTGTAGTGTGTCACCAGTGTGTCTAAAAAGAGAATGTGGGGTGCTGGAAATGTGCTGTTAATTATGGAAACTTGGATGTCATGAAGAGAGATATCACCTAGATGAGGTTCTCTAGAAAACATTGAAGATGTCTTCACACACATTCAATTATCTTGATTCCTGGATTTGTTTTTAGGGCTAAGAAGTGTTTTCTAGAGAGTTGTCAACAAATTTCATCAATCTGAGGACTGAAAGATGGCTAAGGAATATAATCCTGTTGAGCCTGTATAATTTCTGTGCTTAAAGGAATATCTGCATGCCTTGATAAAAAATGCTTTGTTTGTTTATGTACTTAAAGCAAAGCATCCTAGCAAGGATTTGACAGAGATCAAATTATCAATCTAACTAATTTTAATACTGAGTTCAGAAGCTACCTTGGATTTCTGTGTTCCCAGATTCCAGAAAATCAAAAAGCTTTGTTGTCCTGAGAAACTAATGAAAGTTAGGTATGATAATGTTTAGTTTGATATTAATATTTTTCCTTAACCATTGGACTGTTGGGTAAGTAATTGCTCAATCAAAACCATTGGGGTTATGATGATGACATCCATTCATTGTACAATGTGTTGGCAATAGCTGCTGGCATTTTTCATCCAGTCTGTCCAGGAAAAGATGGACAGGACTGTCCCTGTAGGAAAGATGAAGTTGAACCAAAAAGGTAGAGGCTGTGTGAGCTCAGTGGGAATGGAATGAATCTTTGCTGATTCCTGGCCAAAAGCTGGATCTCCCTGTTTCTTACTAGGAAATTACAGGTGTAACCTCCATGGATTAATGCTTTCTGTTTGGGGCATTCAGACTTTGAAGAAATGCATTTTTAATACTGTAATTAAAACTCCTTTTGCTGTAGTTACATGTTGACCTTGCTCTTATCCAGCTGATGATTGAGTTTTGCATCATCCATTTTTGAAATTGCTGTTCAAAGCAAGATGTATCTCTTTTTGTGTTCTCTATGTTCTGGCAAAGCAGATGTCAAAAGTGAAATTCCTGCAGAGGCTCGAGTACTGTTTGATACCTGATTTTTGGGGAAATAATCTTGGCATCTCTGACTATTTTAATTTATTCAGAATATAGAACTTGAGGATCTTATGGAAGAGAGTTCAGAGCAGTTATGTCTGTGCAGCTCAAACAGATGTTTCATTCTTCACAGATGCTGAGCTTTAGCAATTGTGTTCCCAGCAAGAACTCTGTGTAATACTTAACAGATCATGGAAGCTGCAGCAAAGCTTGTGAAGGCATGACTATCCTGTAATCCAACTTTTTGAAGAAGTAGGAGCCAAGTTAAATTAGCCTACAGAGTCTGTTTTTCCCCAGGGAAGATTTTAATGTCTCCAGCACAGCATAAATCATCTCACCTTGTCTGGAGCTGAGGGCCTTGCAGATCTAACAGAGTTCCAGCTGCGAACACTACAAGCAAAGATAAAACAACAAAACATTAGGAAGCTGTAAATAGCAGATATTTGCTACAGCCTGTATGAAATCTTAAAGTTAAACAATTAGCTGTCGTCTTGGAGGAAGATGAACTTTAAGCAGCTTGGTCACAAAACTCAAATTTTCTCTGATGTTAAGAATAAATTCTAGATTCAGATGAACAAATTATTTTTCTGAAATGAAATCATCAAGCAAGCTGTGCTTGGTCATATGAAAAATATTTTTGTGCAAACTGCTGGTAAGAAATCAATTAATAATACTTTGTATCAAAGTGTTGTCTCTTCAGGAAGACATACAATATTTTGATGGAGCAGTCATAGATGGCCTTCCTTCTCTGACAGATGATTTTTAAATGCTATTTTGGCTGTTTTCAGGTGATTCCTAGGCAGTAAATTCAGTAAAGTCAAAGAATTTTTACCAGATATTTGATCAGTCTTTTGGCAAAGCGTGTTCCCCACTTATTAAGAGTAGCAAAGGGCTTAGATCCAGCTGAGTTAGGGGAGTTTAACTGTCATTTCATGTTGCTGGTGGAGGCACACAGTGGTTTTGATATTTTGTAGGTACTTAAGAGGCTGGAATGCATGGTTGCCTCTGGTAAAGAGATGTTGAGTTCTGTGATCTCCCAGTAACAATTTAAATTGTCCCAACAAAGTCAGAAATGAACTTGAAAAGGAGAAGCCATTGTATTGACACAGAAAAATAAAACTGAAAGACTAAAATACTGTTTCATGTCAAGGTCTAGGTAAATGGTGGGTAACACCTTGTTCTTCACCCATGCAGCTCTTCCTTTTACTTCCAATTTTCTGCTCTCCTTTTTCAGCTCTTTCCTTGTGCCAGCCTAGCACTTGTCTGAACACACAACAAGCCCCTTTAACCACTAATCTCTCAGAAGAATAATTTGATTTTTCTCACGTTCTCTGGGATTAGTATTGAAATGGCTCGCTCTGAAATGGTGTGAGGCAAAGCAGAGAATGAGATGGATTATTGAATTGTAACATATAACAGCAAAAACACTCAGTTCTTACTTCTGTACTTCAGGTTGAGACTTCTGCTGAGTTGCTAAGAATGGTTTAGTGCATGAAGACACTAATTTCAAACTTGCATATGAAGTTTGCAAATATGTAGAATTCAGGTTTCCAGCCTAGTAAAGGCAGAGGTGAGCAGTTTGTATCTTTAGAAAACCAGAAAGACTAATTTTTTTTGTGTAGAGCTGCTTATAGGTCTCCCTGTTCAGTTTTCCCCATAAGCTTGATCTTTCTTTCAACTTTAGTTCTCTTGGGTTCTGAATGAAAGAAAACAATCAAGGTCTTAATGTCAAGCAAAATTCTAGAGCTGTCCTGAACTTAAAAGTGGAGTTGTTTTTGTCATAGGCAGTTCTGTCATTTCCCTTCATTCAGGCTCTGAGCTCACTAAGAGCAGCTTCATCTCAGAAGGTTTGTCTGACTCTGGAAATCAGCCAAATATTTTGCCAGTAAGCAGATTTGTTTTCTGAGGGAGGAGGCTGCTGGAGTAGAAAAGTGTCTTCCTTCAGAAAACCAAAAGTCAATGGGTCCTGCTTTCATTGTAACACTGTGGTGGGATTTCTCCTGAGTCCTAACTAGAGCTACCCCTGTGGGAGATCTTTGTGCTGGCAAATCTTCTTGTGACTAGAAGTTAGCCCGGTTGCCTTCCTAGTCTCTGAATTAAAGTGCACAGAACTTTTATGCTGTAAACTTCAATTAGCTCTATTTTATAGGCTGACACATCACTCGTGCAGAGTTTGGCACTAATCTGTTCTTACATTTCCTTTTCTCAGGCAGGGGTGTTATTTGGCTGCAGATCAAGGAGATGTAGGATAGCTGTAGAGCCTGAAACTTTGGTGTAACTGCTCTAGGCAGAAAATTGTGCTGTCATAACTGGAGAACATCACTATTTCCTGCCGCATCAGGAGCTTCCTATGCTGCTTCCATTTTTCACAATCAAAAACTTCATTTCCTGAAGGCTTCTTCATCCTTGTCCTGGAAGTGACTTAATCCCAAGAGCACACAGATGTTTATTGCCTGTGGTGTTGAGGGCTAAGGGCTATTCCATCTGATTTTATTGTGCGCTTCTCTGAAACTGAGCTGAATACAGGAATGTTTTGTAGAATATTTAATTGGCTGTTGATTGGAGATACCCTGAATGCTTTAACAAAGTAATTAAGTTGCATTTTCTGTTGTGCAGGTTGTGTGCAGTCGTGGTGTTAATTAGATCAGTATTACACCCTCAAATATGATTTTAGTCACAGAATATGCAAATAATTGTCTTTAGTAATGCATTGTGCTTAGTGAGAGGGTTCTAAAACTCAATGTAATTGGAATATTTTATTCTCTACCTAATAGGGACCTGATCTTCATTTGGAGTAAACTGCAGCTCAAATCTAACCCATCGAAACAAGTATTTGTGGACCAGTGCTACCAGCTTCTAAGAATTGCCACAAATGTCAGAGTCATTTTCCCTTTCATGAAAGTCATTAAGGATGAAGTAAGTTCTGTTTGTTTTTACCTCATCCACCATTGTTTTGGTAACCAGTTAAAGTAAAGAGAAGTGATGTTTATATTGTGTAATGACCACTTTTGGTGGAAAGTTGAAAAAGAGGGGTTAGGGAAAGACACAGTGTTATCTTTAAATTTTGTCCGGTTCCAGAATGCGCTTCAGTATTATGCTTGCTTTGTGTGGTTTAAGATTTTTGTTTTAAACTGAATTCTGAGTTTTTCTGTTTCTGCAGCAAATTGGAGGAATAAGTCCATGGAATAAATGTGAATGATTTATTGCTTGGGTTGGGGTTTTTTTCAGCCTGACCTCTTAAGGAAATAGTATCTATGTAATTGTATGTACCCTTCATCCTTGTTAAATTCTGAATCCTTTTACCTGTTCTAATCAAATCTGGAAAAAAATTACTTAATATAACATTGGAAAAAAGACAGAATATTACAGGAGAAGACATTTTTTTTGCTCCAGAAAATTGTGCTGTATTTCATGCTTTGGATCTCAGTCTTATTCTGCCCCATCTGCAAAGGATGTCACATGCAATGCTTTGCACACAGGCCTGTGAGTTGTTTCCCAACAAATGTTATTTATCATTGACTTGACTTAACAGAGCTCCTTCATATTTTATGCCCTAAATGAATTTTAAATTATTTTGTCAGATCTAAAGGCAATAATTTGCTGCTGTTCAAGGGTATGTATTCTAAAATGCTTGTGGTGATATTAATAATTCTATTTGCATCTGAATAGTCTTATTTTTTTAATAACCCCCTACTTATGGAGCGTTGTCTGTATTTGTTAAAACCGAAATATAGGAGGTATTAATTATTTCTAAATTTCCTGTACCTCCTTTGACTTTTATCTGCTGCCTGTTGGGCAGTGTATTTTTGATCATTTCTCTGAGTTCCATGTTCATGACAGGGTCCCCAGCTTGAAGTGTGGAATAGGAATTCTACTCATTGGAAGGATGGGGCATCAGTTTTGGAAAATGAAGCCTTTTAGAATTCTTGGCCATGGGTTGTTACGGTTCTCCTGCTGGTTATTCAAAACTGTGAGCAATATTACCATGGTTTTTATGTAATTCAAGCTAAAAAACAAGAGCCAAAATATAGAGGAACTGTCCAATTAGAGTATGAAACAGCCTAGGCAATGAAGAGGCAGGCAGAAGATACTGATAGATCAGATATGATCTCTTGCAGTTTTGGTTTATATCCTCAGATAATTGTCCTTAACTACAGAACTGCGTGGGGCAGAGCTGAAGCTTTGTAGGTGTACAGCTTTCAGTGCAAACCATTTTTGAATCTGTATTTATAGCCTTGTTTGAGCAATATTTAAAAACGTTCATGCCCTTTGGTGAAGTCCAGTAGCAGGATGCTTTCCGAACTCCTGTTTTGCAATAGATGAATATAAATACATGGGATGTTTGGGAATTTGTTTATGTACACTGTGATTTCCTTCCTGCAGGTTGGTGAAGATGGCCTTCAGATCTGTGTTGAGATATGTGGATGTGCCCTACAGCTGGACCTCCGTGAAGATCCCAACATGAAAAGTCTGATCTATAAAGCAATCGCTCATTTTCTGCCAAACGACTTGGAGATCCTCAGAATTTGTGCTCTCTCCATCTTTTTCCTGGAGCGCACCTTGGAATCTTACTACACTGTGGAGCACTTGTATAAATGTGCAGATGAAGAATACAACGAGTGCACTAGTTCTGTTCAGAACCGCGTGCGGTTTGAGCTGCTGCCCATCTTGAAGAAAGGATTGTTTTTTGACCCCGAGTTCTGGAACTTCTTGATGATCAAGCAGAATTGTTTAGCGTTATTGGGGGATAAAGCCTTAGATGGCTTGAGTGAAAGTACACTGGAAAACTCTCCTGCAAACACAGAGAAAACAGCAGAGTACAGGGCTCTGAGTGAGGAACGTGGCTGTTTAACAGATGTCAGCAATGGGGAGCTTGACCCTGGAAACTGCTCCAGAGCCCACTCCAAAGGGAATGCCAAAAAGAACCACCAAGCTCTCGAGGCATCCAAAAGATTGGATCAGACTGAACCAAGGCACCGCTGTGTGATCTGCGACAAGGAGTTCCTTGGGGATCACATAGTGAAACACGCACAAGCTCACCAAAAAAAGGGCAGCTTCTCCTGTGTGCTTTGCACCAGGAAGTTCAGGCAGAAGGGACTCATGCTGAAGCACTTACGGAATCACGTCAGGAAGATAGAAAGGCAACATCTTGCTGCAGCTCTTGAGGCTGGTCAGGAGGCTCCTGCTCTTCATGAAGTGCAATGTTCTGGTGTTTCTGTGTCGCTTGAAAATGGGAATTCTGAGGGTTCCAAAGACACTGAACCAGAGCCTACAGTAGCTGTGAGTTCTGATCAGGTCCAAGAACAGGCTGAGAATACAGAACAGGTTTTAGATGCAGTGGAAAACCATCTAAGTGACCGGGATGATGCTACTGAAAACAGTAGTGACAGCTGTTTTAATAATGTTCCTGATGCTTTAAGTACAGAGAGTTTGCCTGAGGATGATGAGAGCTCCAGTAAAGAGTCACCCATTCTGCATAAAGTGAATGGAGTGTTTTGCCCTCAAAAAGACATTGATGCTTTGGATGAGGAAGGAACCTTTAAGTGCCCTGCTAATGGTTGTGCTAGAGTGTTTAAAAAAATAAGATTCCTCAACAAACACGCCAGAAAAACTCATCCAACTGATCTGAAGGTGCAGCAGCATATAATGAAATGGAATAAAGGAAAATGCCGCTTCTGCCAGAGGAAATTCGCTGATTCCCAACATTTTGTAGATCACCTGAAGAGACATGTGTATCCAAATGTTTACTTTTGTTTACACTATAATTGTAATCAGAGATTTAAGCTGTCGACTGAGCTTGCAGAACATACAAAAAGTCACAGTGTGTTTAAAGCTCAGTGCAATTTCTCAAACTGCTGTGAGCTATTTGAGGAGCTCCCTTTGCTGTATGAACACGAGGCTCAGCATTATTTAAGTAAAACCTCAGAATGTTCAGAAGATGCAAGTGAAAAAGATTCTTCAGATGATCCTTCAGAACTTTGTAGTTACCAAGATGATGATGAATCCGTTAATGAAAAAGAAACTGTAGATTTACCAATTCCAACCTGGAAGTCAAGGAAGGATTCTGCAGAACCAAAGACATATATTCAAAGTGTAGAGAAGAAAGCAAATAATGTAATTCACAATGGAAATGAAAGCTCATCTGAGGGTAGTGCTCCAGTTTTAAGTTTGATAGACCAAAAGACACCTGTGTTACAGCCAAATCCTGAAAACTGTCATGTTATTAGTGACCAACTGGTCAATGGGCACAGTGACCCAGATCAGACATCATCCAAGGCAGCCCAGATACCTTTGGACAGAGTAGCAGATGAAACAAGGACAGAAAATGGGTCAGTGTTACCAGTTTTACAGAACTGTCACGATGCACCACAAAATAATGCTCCTGTGGCCTCACAAGTACCTTCTAAACCAAATCAGACAACAGAGACTACTTCATATGGTGTCATCTTAACAAAACCCTACGTCAGACCATTGCCTCCGAGTTACCTTGATGAACGTTACATTAGCATGCCAAAACGGAGAAAAATTTTGGCTGATGAAGTAGATGCTTATTCTGAACAAGACAAAATTTGTAGCAAATCAACAGAAAGATTTAGATGTGGCAACTGCTTGACCATCTACTGTAATTCAGAAGCACTTGAGGCTCACCTTGCACAAAAGAAGTGTCAGACGCTCTTTGGATTCGATTCAGATGATGAAAGTAAGTCCTGCAGTCCTTCTGTGTTGGTTCTTTGGCAGTCAATAGCAATCAGAAAATGGTCCTTGGAAACAGGAATAGATAAGACAGACACTAAATCACAGTACTTTGCTAAATTGGAAGTTGAAATTGGGCATGCTGTTCAGAACAAGAAAGAGGTGGTGAGAATTTGTAGGCAAACTAATGGAAAAGACTTCTGATAAAACAGAACGGGGTAATGCAATCAATCTGTCTGTCCTTGCATGTTTGAAACTAAATATGGTGAAAAACATAAGCATGAGTGTTGTAGATTAAGGAATGATTGACATTCTGATCTTTTGTCTTTTACAGGTGCCTGATTCAATATTGTGGAGAAAAGTATCAGATGAGGAGTGGTGTAAGGAAACACTACATGAAGCAGCATCAGTTTGTTTCCCAGTTGGCCTTAATCATGAAGCAGTCTCAAATTCCTATAGAAAAACATGACCTTGATAAAGACAAAGCACATTTTCTAGACAATACTCACAGAGGAGTAATAGGAGCTCTGCAGGTCTTGAGTCCAGAAAAGTTGCTACAAAACCCCCAAAGTACCAGTTATCCAAAAAAGCCATGTTCATTCCAAATGTATGATTGAAACTTAATGGCACAGCTTTTCTAGCATGAAAGTTGAAGGACGATGAAGTGTAGACGTGAGCAGGCAGAGGAAGCAGAGGTGTTCATTGCCTTGTGGAAATCCAACCAGCCAGTTCTGAAAGCTGCTTTAGTTTGTGTGGTTGATGGCTATCTGTCCACACAGCTGAGAAAGAATCATTCAAGGAGGTGTTATGTTCTTACCTTGTGGATAAATGCATAAAGAAACCATGCATTCTTTTTTTTTTCCAAGTTTGAGTGTGTGAGTCCATTATCTGCTCAAAAGCATGGAGCTTGTTTCATGAACTTCTACTCAGAATCCAAAGAGGAATGTGGAAGGAAATCTTGAGATAGATGGGATGCTGGAATAGCCAAAACTTGAAATACAGAACAAGCAGGAAAAAGTGAGTTGATGTGATATTGGGTGAGACTTGCACACAGTGGAAATCGGATGCGTGCACGAGAAGCCCTTTGCAAGGCTGAGGTAAAAGTGTCTTGTAAAACATCTGCTGTAGGTGTGGGAAGACCAACACAAGTGATAGCTTGTGTGGATATTAGCAGCAGCTGATGGAAGCAAATCCAGAATGTTGGGAGGGTTAAGCTTGCATTACAGAGCAGACTTAAACAAATATTCTGCAAGCACAGAGGTCCCTCAGCTGTTGGTAGGACTGACAAGAACTTGAGAAGGCAAACAAAAGCAGAGCACATCAGGCTGGGGTGAACAAAAAGGTCAGGAAGAACCTGTTTCACATCTGTGATGTTGCTTAATGGTGGTGGGCCACAACTCGGTCCTGTCACTACTTACTGGCTAGGAATGTGAAAACAGGATCCTCTCAGTCCTGAAGACACGTTGCAGTCCTGTTTAGTAGCACCCCTTGAAAGGAGAGCCTTTCCCAGAGGCTGGTGAAGGAGTTACTTAAATGTTAAGCACTTTATTCAGAATTCACAGTTCATATAAACAATCACAGTGTGAAGACAGGAAGTAGGAGTCCTTCAATTCTATATGGAAAACTGAAATACAGAAGATTTTGAAACCA
Organism: Nicator chloris; assembly: GCA_013400495.1. Taxonomy (NCBI): domain Eukaryota; kingdom Metazoa; phylum Chordata; class Aves; order Passeriformes; family Pycnonotidae; genus Nicator; species Nicator chloris. The sequence continues at coordinate 151,451 of WAAE01003406.1, forward strand.
AAAAGATGCCGTTTTAATTGTTGGTCTTCCTACCCTAAGGCAGAGGTGCGGCAAGCGTGCACATTGTCCAGTTCCTGTGCTAATTTATCCTCTAATTTATCTCACACTCTTCTTGCCACATAATTTTTTTTTAATTTGGGATCCTGTTCTATGAAAATTGTAGTGGGATTGCATGCAGGGGAGGCACAGGGATGAAAACTGGTGTTCAGAGTCATTCCAGAAATGTAGGACAGCACAGAGCAACTGTTCCTGCTCAGCTGTCACTGAAGAGGTCGTTACAGTCTGTGCAGGGCTTAAATCAACAGGTGGGTGAAAATTCAAGTGTAAAAAATCAGGGGGTGCATAAACCCCCCTGTGCATTGTAGCAATGGCTCACACTTGCAAACCCAAGGGTTTCTCTGTAAGATTGGGTGTGAAGTAGTTCTGGAACACAAACTCGGTAGTTCAGTAACGCCTCTGCTAATAATCCTCTGTGTTAGTGAACAGATATTTGCATTAATTCTGCTTTCTTTTCCCTTCCTGCAAGGTAAAAAGAATGCAAATTCACAATCATGCTCTTGAGTTCTAGAAGAGTTTTGCCTTAACTTTGAGTTGGATTAAAAGGTTATAAAATTATGATCACAGGTATGTGTGCATTACATGAATCCCAATTGTGGGCTATTTTCAGAGATTTGTGTGATGTTTGAGGCACCAAAGAATTTTTTTTGCAGTTGCAAAAAACCTGATTTAAATGCATCATTCATTATATATACATATATACACACTATTTATATATATTTACATGTATAAATTCAGTAAAAGTTCTAAAAGTTAATGGGGTCCTTATCAAACAAATGCACTTTCACATTTTTTACTTTCAAGATACCAACTAATTTTTAAGGACCCAGGTACTGTGTTGAATGTTCCAAGGTCCCCCTTCTTTGCTTGAGATTGCTTAAATATATTTGGGGGGAAAAGGGGTTAATCTTAAAACTGAGTCAACAGAGATACAACAGAGATGTTTCTGTAAAATCTTTTTAATGTACCTTTTAATCTTTGGTGCTTTTTTGCCTTTTCCCTTGAGCTTCATGTTTGAAGATGCTTTAAAAACACGATTTGGACTTGTATTATCTTTGGTTTAAGTGTGTAGATAAGTGCATCTGTGTACATGCATAAACTGTGACCATAATTTTTTGTACCTGCATTAGAGTCATTTTTTGTTCAAAGATGCTTTTCTGGGACACCACCATTTGTTTCTCTCATGTATTCAGTGGGCACACTCTGGAGAGCAGGCAATATGAATTCTTACCTAGGTGAAGATCAGCATCACCTAACAATTATCAGGAATTGTTAAATTGACTTAAAGTAGCAAGTGGGTGGTAACATTTTAAAATAATTATTTTCATTTCAAACGACATTACATTTTTTTAAGCTACTGTCTGATACCTGTTGGTATTCTCAAATAGTTGCAGTATTAAGCAACTTTAATCAGAGGCAAAAAGATACTTGGATCGTGTGTGAAATCATTCTAATCATGTGTGGAATAATTCTCCATGCTTTTTAAGGATTCTTTATTATCCTGAGTATTACCCCATACTAAGCCTGCAACTTTTAAGGCTGAAAACAGCTTACAAGTCTTGAAAGTTGGAGGGGTTTTTGTTGATATTTTTTTCCCAGGCATTAAGCATTGTGTGATATAATTGGAAATCCTTGAAGAGGTATCACTTTGATTCAATAAATCCTGAAGTACACATGTAATGTAAGCCTCTGGCTACCCTAAAGCTGCCTGAAGTTATACATTAGCTTAGGAGCCTTGTTGGATCAAAGTTGGTGCAATTCAGTGCTCCTAATTGTATTTAATAACATTCCTCCAGTTGGATTTGGACTTTCTTTATATGAGTGTCTCCTCTAACCCCATCCTGTTTCTCTGTAAAGGTCATGTAATTGCTAATTTCAACAAGCTGCCTCTTGGTGTAGGCACCTTTCACAGAAAAAGGAATACTGAAAGTAGGTTGCAAGTGGTCATCTCTGTGGGGCAAGGTCACTGGTACTTTGGTTATTTAGCCATATTCATTAAAATTATATGAATTGTATAGTTTGGATAATTTATAACATTAAACTTTGTGATTTTAACATCACATAAAAGGTTCAGCTGTACTCATTTCTTTTATTGTTTAACACCAGTGCTATGGACAAAAGACCCAAAGGGGGTGGTAGTGTTACTATTTTCTTAATTTATTTGGTACTGTATAACACCTTTCTGATTAAATGCAGTGTATGCATTTTGGGACTCTTAATTTGTAAAAGCTGTTTCAGGTTCAGCAAGAAAGGAAATTTGTGCTTCCTTGTTGAATGTTAAATTATTTTACTTTGCATTTTATATAAGAGTACAAATTAAAACTGAGCCATCAAACTGCAATAAATCTACAGTAGTGTTTCATTTTAAAAGCCTTTTGTACTGTACATAGATTTGTTCAATAAAACATTGTCTTTGTTGTTGATAGAAACTGATCTTGTCTTTTGGAGAATCACTCTGGAAATGCTGCTGTGATGTTCAGAGCTACTGTGTTGTGTTTGGTACATGATGATTGCGTGGCACTTGTGTGAAGATGCCAGGTCTTGATGTTCCAGCTGTGTGGATATTTGGATTTGAACAGACCAAGCTTCAAAATGGGGGCAGAAGTTAATTCCTAGGGCTCAAAAATCCAAATTTGGGGCCACAGATAAGTCTGGGTGCAGCTGTTTTAAGGTACCCCTGCTTCTGGTTGATTGTCAAGTTCAGACAGAGGGACAGTGTAGCTGCTTTTTTCTTTTGCTTCAGACAGTTCAACACCACCATCTGAAATTACTGGATAATTTAGATTTATTATTCACAGCCCTGTAAATTCCTATGGTTTTTTTGACTGCAGATTTTTGACTGTCTTCTGGAAAATTTTGGATGGTGATTTTTCTGTGTGTGTGTGTGTAACTTCATATTTACCTTTATTTTCTACTTTGGATAATTTTGACAAGGTCCTTGCCTGGGGAAGTTAAGCATGGGTATAAGGGCAAGGGGCCTCAGGTACCTTTTGCTAGCAAAAATATTTATCAAAATGGCAATATGTACGTAAGCCATTTAATAAATTCATTGTTAAATATATTAACACCAAATAAAAACTTCTTTGCCCCTCCTCAGATGGACAGGAGAGAGAAAATACAACACAAGCCCTTGTAGTAACTCCTTGAATTACGACAGCAATTTATTGCTACAAGAGTGCTGTTCACCTTTTGGTTTCTATAGGCTAATAATTTTCCTGTTTCTTCTCCTTTGGGAGTGCCAGTTCCTGCTCAATGCTCAAGTCAATTAAAAGTTTGAATAAAAACTAAAGGGAATTCTGAGTTATGAGAAAGAAAGAAAGAAATGAAACCTACTTCTGAGATTATCCCCTTTTCACCCCATCACCTCCAAAGGGGAAGCACTTACAAAGTAAAATAATATATAAATATATTGTAAGTAATTATAAATAATCCCACTGAAAGGGTTTAGAACAGGAAAGGGGCTGTGGGGAGGCATCAGTCAACCTGTGTATCATACACAATCCATCCATTGCAGCCCGCCTCCGTGCGGCTCCGCTCCCCCCGCGGCCCTTTCCCCGTGCGGAACCTCGGTGCCGGCCGCTCTTTCCAGCCGGCGCTGCACCGGGCGCGCCCGGGCGGGGCGGCCATGGCGGCCTCGGGGCTGAGCGAGCGGGAGCGGGCGGGCTGCCGGGACCTGCTGGACCTCCTGCACACCGAGGAGCTGCTGGCGCTCACCGACACCGTCACCAACCGTCTGGTGCACCCGGAGAGCCGCCAAGGTGCGCGGGCAGCGCCGGCCCCGCCGGTCCGGGGTCTGCGGAGATGGGCCGGGCCCTGCCCCGAGCCCCGCGTTCGCTTCCCCGGGCCCTGGCGGGCCGGGGCTCGGAGGGCTCAGCCGGGGCGGGGGTCGCTGCCGGGAGCCTTCTCCTGCACAGCCCAGCAGCTGCGGGGGTTGGCTGCCCCGAGCTTGGGGTTGTTCAGGCCGAGGAAGTTGCCGTGGCGATGGGCTCGTAGCAAATCTCCAGCTCTACGCGTATCTTTTTCCTCTCAGAGCCCTGCAGTGAGCTGCGAGCGCGGCTGTGCCCTTAGTGGTTAAAAGTATTGGAAGCTCAAGAGTCTCTCGCTGTTGGCGGCAGTCACATTTGCTTTCAGGTTTTGAAAGGGTAAAATACGAATCTACATTGAACGTACTTTTTTTGCAGGACACTTCCAGTCGTGGCCATCCCCCATCGCTTTGTTGTGATTAGTTTCATAAGACTTAATTTTTTATGTTTGTTTCCTGAGGCCACTGGGTTTGTTGTCGTGATATATACTCATGCTAAAGCCCTGAATATGTTTCATGTGATGTAACTAAAATCTGTAAGACTTGTCCAGCACATTTCTTTAAAAGGTCTTTTGCCCATAGGGGTTTTTTTCCTTACCTTTTTTTTTGCCTAGTTTTTGTGGTAGTTGTAGGTTACATTAAAAGATTTTTGTGTTTTACTTTAGGTATTTCTTTTGGGCGAGATTTAGGGTTTTTACAGGTCCCGTATTAAGTACTAGCCTCAGTTTAGGTGGGAACTGTCAGCTGCAACTGCTTTAAAAGTGAATTTAAGTTTGTGATGTTTCCTAATTCTGCCACAGAGCCTCCTAGCTGAATTGTGTTTTTTGAATTGTTGCCATTCAATGCACTGTTGTTGTGCTAGGATGCATTTTCTTGTGAACATGGCAGTTGTAATCACATTAGTGTGGAAATTGATTTAATTCCATTTCCAACAGGCTTCAGGAAGGAGGTGGAACCTCACTTTCACAAACTACTGTGCATTGCTGAAACACTTCACTAGAGTTCTTGTCCAAAAAGCATATTTGCAACCCTTTGGGTGTATTCTGTGTCTGATATGATGAGACCTGATTTCAGTTTACAGACAAACTGAAAATTTTTGTTTGAGACATGAAGAAAGTCTCCTCATGTCCTGTCGCCTTGTTCTGTGTTTGGAGGTCAGGAGTTTAAGAAATGGCTTAGGTTTGGGGTTTTTCTTGTGAAAGAAGGTAACTCTTAACTTCAGTTTCTTTCCTTGCAGAGGCCATCCATGCCATTCTGGTGTACAGCCAAAACGTGGAAGAACTTCTGCGGCGCAGGAAAGTCTACAGGGAAATCATCTTTAAGTATTTGGCGGCGCAGGGCGTCGCGGTGCCTCCTTCCTCGGAGAAACACCTCCTGATCGAGCGTGTGAGGCAGCTCTGGAGCGGGCAGCTCACGGCACCAGAGCCAGGGCACAGAAAACCTCCTGCACAGGTGAGTGCTGCTGCTGGAAATCATCGGGGGGCTCAGCACTGCTTCCACAGGATGGCCAGGGCACTTGTGGCTCTGCACCTGTAGGAAGGTCCCAAATGTTTTTAACTCTTGGTTGGTGTGGTTTTAATTGGGTTTGTTTGGTTGGTTTTTGAATTGCAACGTCTGAAGGTGTCTGCTGTTTTCCTCATTATTTGAACTCTTAATGTGTGGGGTCTTCTCCATTCTTTGAGTTTTTAAATTGTCCTATAAGCTAAAACAGAAGGTATCCACAAATAGTTTTGTGGGTTCGGGGACAACTGGAAACAGTATGAATGGCACAGAAAGCCTGCAGAGGCCCTTGTGATTTTAGTGGGTTCGTCTATTAATAAAATGTGCAGTTTCCAGCAGTGACAGGTTGGTGCCATTTGTTTTCCCTTGGTATTTGTAACACTTAATACAGCGTGAAAATGTGTTTTGGCAATAATAGATTATTTTGAAGTTAAAATGTTTGCCATTTAGCAAATCCTCGTGCTGTAATGAACTTTAAGGGGTTTATTTGTGGTTCTAATTGGCCACTTGCTGTAGTTCAGAGCTCTCATGGGCAGCAGCCCCACCTCCTGGGCTGTGAGAGCTCTGTCCCTGCTGAGAACCTATTGCACTGAGCTTGCACTACTGATACAGTTAGGATTTAGGTGAGAATTGTTTTCAAGGCAATTTTCTGTGTGCATCATTCGAGAAAATAAAAGGTTTCTCTTAGCAAAGTTCTGTGGTTGATTGTACATAAATGAAGTACTTAAAACACAGTCATATGTTTAAAAGAAACTCAGTTGATTTATTTATCACATACATCTTTCTTTGCATTTGTTTTCTCTTAATTCTCGTCTCATCTTTCTTCACCACTTTGAAGAAATGGGAAACCTGAACCTATGTCACAGAATTGGAAATTCAGTTCAACTTGTGGTGAAACAAATACAGCATTTCTATACAGAATTCTGCAAACTTTTCACTCATAATTACTTAATGCTTATAACACAATTTAATACTTACTAGACTTCGGTGTTAAGCAAAACTTGACATTTGATTTACTTCTAAAAAAAGTCTTGCTGTCAAGTCATAAATACTGAGAAGTCCTACAAAGTAATTGTACATTTAGTTCCAAAACATGTCACTTTACATCCTTCCCCTGCCCTTTTTTCAGTAGAACCAGGATTTTCCTCTTTGTTTGTAAAGAGCCCCAGACACTGAAGCACTTTCTAGGTATAATTCAAGGAACCCGTCCTGGTTCTCTACATTAGATAATCATGTTTGTAAAAATAATTGAGATTTTACTTTGGTGTTCCTCTTCAGGCACTCTGGCTCAGAACACTTAAAAGGTTTAATATAAGTATGTGCATGATTTGATGTCTGTCTGAGTGATAATCTTGCTAAACAGTTCTAAGAAAAAAAATTTGCTTGACTGCAGAGTCGTGGAAACGGACAAAAATCACAAGATGATGTTGGTGGTCTAGGAGGAGAATTCTGCCAGTGGTACTTTGAACTCCTGAACTCTCAACACCCTTGGGGAGTAAAATCTGAAGAGACATGGGGACCACAGCACTTTTGGGAGGATGCCAAACTGAAGTTCTGTTACAACACTTTGGAAAGAAACATGGAAGAATACGTGGGTGCAGACATGGTGAGCCTGCGCCTGCTGTCCTTGGTTAAAGAAGAATGTCTTCTCTTCAACCCAAATTTGCGTTCCAGTGGCCTGAAATGTGCCATGTCCCCTCATGGATTGGTGCTGGTCGCAGTGGCTGGCACAGTGCACAGAGACAACACTTGTTTGGGTGTCTTTGAGCAGATCTTTGGGCTCATCAGCTGCCCTGTGAGGAATAACACCTGGAAAATAAAACTGGTGAACCTTAAAATAGTAGGACAGAACGCTCTGGAGCCTGGGATGCAAATTGAAGAACCTTCCATAAAATATGAGTCAAACCAACTGAGGGAGTTCTACGATGGGAATGAACTGACTGTGTTTGAACCTCAGAAATTCTGAGCATTTTGTCACAGCTGGGTGAGGGGCTGGGTTGTTGCTGCCATGCAGTTTTTCTTCTCTGAGTAAGATTTGCTGAGTGACAAGCTGAGATACAGGGTATCAACACAGGTGATGCTTGTGGGCACTTTCCAAAAGCTAACAAATATTTCATGGGTATTCCTTCAGGTTTTGCACTGTCATTAGAGTGGAGTTTGGTTGTTCATGGTTCCATTTAAATATGGACTGGCATATTTAATGAGGGGTTCACAAACTGCAAATTGTCTTCAGGACACCAGTTGAAACTCCTAGCTGAGCTGTAGCAGGAAGTCATTGCATCTGGCTTTTGAAATTTGGGAGACATTTAAATGACTAAATTGGACATCTGAGTCCCAAGAAAACCAACAGAAAACCCAAAACAAAGCACTGTGAATGGAGGCTGCTGCTGTGGGTGTTCTAAACGTGGTTTAATGGGACAGTGCAGGGAACGTGGCATTGTTGAAGTCTTCTTTTAAACTTCTTTGCATTAATTGCATCCTGTCCTTTTACCTTATGGTTCCAACTTTGTAATGAACAACACACACAAATAGTTCTGTCTGTGTCCCCAAGCAGACAAGCTTGAGATGGTTGCTGATTTCTAGCACTGATGTCTTGGATCAAGAACTTGATTTCAAAACTTTCAGCAACACTGTATGAACCAAATGCTCTGATAGTTATTTTGTATATAATTACAACAGAGTTCTTAATATAATAGTTGTGATTTTTCTTATTTTACTCAAAATAAGTATTTTGTTTACTCTGAGCTGCTTTATTACAGGTACTGGAGGTCCATTTGTTACCACTGGGTGGTACAATGATAGGTCATGCTAAGAAAAGTGTCCAATTACTACTTAATAACTGAAATTATTGCCGGTGTAGAACTTGATTTTTTTTTTACTCTATTTATTTATAGGGGATTAGAGGTGAAATGAGGTAAAAACTTCTTTTTCTGCATCTTGTTTGAATGGTTTGGGAGTTTTGTTTTAATTCTCTGGCTTCGTTGTTTAAAGTTCTGAAGACATAAAACATTCCCCGTAACTTAGCAGAACCAAAAGAACTGTTCCCAGGTTTTTCCTGGTGAAGTATGGCTGGGTGAGAGGAAACAAGAAGGTTCAGGTATGAACAGTTTGAATCTTGCTTTCTCCTTAAAGTAATGTCTTTTCTAAGCAAAAATTCAGATACTGTATTGGGATGTTCTTTCTCAATAAACAGCTGAGTGGTGGCTTCTCATTTTTCTGTTGTTTAGAATAAATATCCTTTCTGAGAGTTCCAAATTCAATTTTCAAAACATTGTCACAGGCAAAGGTTTTTTTAAGAGTAGAAAACATTAACTGTGGGGCCATTTTGAGAAGGTGCTTTTAGCTTAACCTTGACTTTAAGGGAGAAGTTAGGACTTGTTTAAATGGAGCTGAAATTGTTTCTGGACTTGTTTAACTGGAGCTGGACAAGTTTCAAAAAGCTGAAATATTTACAGGAGTGATTTCATCCCTCTTTTTAGATGCTGCTGTTCAGAGCTGAAGTAATTAATTGTTGATTTATCCTTGGAAGCAATGGACATTTTAATTGTGTTAAGGAGACTGAAAAAAAATTCAGTAAAATTTCTTTAAAACTATCATCATCCATTTTCCACTGTATCCTATCACAACAAATATTTTCAATAACAGTTTCTTATGTCTATCACTACCACTGAAGCTGCAATGCTAAATTTGTGCTTTCTAGATCTCCCTCTGGTAAATAATTTGATAAAAAGCAAAATTCTGATTTGTAGCAAAGCATGTGGAACTTTCTGAATGTTCAGCGGAGGAAATTGTGTCCCTCTGTGCTTTCTTTGGATGCTCTCCATGAAATGAAGGTTTTAAATGTATTCAGGAATTTGTAAAAGATGTCTAATAGTCTTCATCTGCTTAGACTTTGTAATTTTTTATTCTGCTGGGTTTTTTTTCTGTTATAATTGTCTTTATTATGACAGGAAATCTTTTATGTTCCCTTGTCACAAGGTGCTTCTGCTTCTTTCTGCATTGCTTGCTGCTTTCTTGCAATCCATTATCTGTCTCAGTAGCTTGTTCTTTTTCCCCTAAGAGTTAGATAAGGGTGAACTCTGCAAGGTGATAAAATTCTGTAAAAGGAGAAATACAGGTCTCCAGTAAAGATACCAACAACTACAGCATTTTGCTTTTAGCTCATGCAATGTACTTCAGTTTTCAAAGCGTGTTGAAGGCTTCCCGTGGCTTGAAAGTTCCTTTTCTTTTTCAGGGTATAAAGTAGAAATCTGAAGTTAAATGTGGGTGTAACTGCAGGAGTGATGACAGTGCTGTGACCATCCCTGCTGCCTGCAGGAAATCCAGGGCCTTGCTGGAGTCTCAGCAGGCAGGAGTGGCCTCTGGGTGGCATCTGGTGGCAGATTCATCACTTGCCCGGAGCCGCAGTCCTGAGGAGACTGTGCAGAACAGGCTGCTTTATCCCACTCCTTGCTGGCAACAAAATGCCCTGAAATTGCCAGGTTCCTCCTTGTCTGGATCTAAAGGAAAGCTTGAAAGGCATCCCTCAGCAGAATGAAAACTAAGAAACTCTCTATCTTTCCAGGGTGAACTGAAAGAAATGACAAAAATACAACATTTATTTTGGCTTGTTGCCAGTAGTAATTGCCCTTACAGAAACTCTTTACACATGTGGGTTAGAACAAAGCAGAGATTTTTGTGAAAGTGGTGTTTATGGAGGGAGGGATCTGCTGGAAGGAGCAAGGGATGTGTAATTCCTCTTCTCTGCCCTCTGAGAGCATAAATTGCAAGGGAAATAACATCTTGTTGTGCATGCTGCCATAAATCACTCATTTTATAACCAGTAAAAGCCTGAGCTGCTCATCTAGATGAGGTTTGGGTGCCTTGCCAGCATTTTCCCACATAAGACTATTGAAAGGAAATGGTGATTTTTAGTAACATGACTGTGCTTTAACAAAACAGGCTAATCTTTGATATCCGAGCTTTCTTCCTTCTCAGCTGCTGAAGTCTGTTGTCCCAAATAATGGACAGGAGCAGCTTTCAGGTAAGGAATGAGTGAATAAACTGAGGATCTTCCAGCAGGAGAGGTGACAGCACCTCCTTTGTCATAAGAACTGTGGGATTGAGTAAAACTTGCAGGTGCCACATCCACAGCTTGTGGGACACTTCCAGGGCTGGTGATTCCATCAGTTCCCTGAGTTCCAATACCTGACCACCCTTGCAGTGAGGAAATTCTTCATAATATCTAATCTAAGCCTCCCGTGGCACAACTTGAGACCATTTCCTCTCTTCCTGCCTTGTTCCCCTGGAAAAGTGCACGATCCCTGACCTCACTACACCGTCCTTTCAGGTAGCTGTAGGGAGTGATAATGTCCCCCTGAGCTGCCTTCTGGCTAAACAACCCCAGATCCCTGAGCTGGTCCACATCAGACTCATGCCCCAGACCCTTCCCCAGCTCTGTTCCCTTCTCTGGACACAACTCAGCTCCTCAATGTCTATTCTGTTTTAGGAGCCTGTAGAAAATCACTGCAAGTGTCCTCTGAAGCAGTCTGGATAACTCCAAGTGTGCTGTTTGAATCCCATGTTATAATTCCAAAATACCAGACCAAATGTTTTGATTTTTCCTCTTGGCAAATTGCAGAACCTCCCAAGCAGAAGGAAAAATGTGTTCTTGGGTTCTGTCTTGACAAGCCCTCACAGCCCTTACTGGAAAGGCTGTTTTAGATACCCCTGGTTGTCACTGGGTCATTTGGGTTGTGTGGGTGAGTGATGCACTGTCTCTGCTGTGTCTGGCTCTTTTGTCCTAGGATGAGCCCTTTACAGTGCCCTGAGTGCCTCTGCTGCAGGAAACGTTTCAGTGCCAGTCAGGAGGCTGCTTTTGAGGAAAATGCTGTTTGCTGCCACACCCACAACTGCTGTGATCTGATTCGTGTTACAGAGCGTTCACCCTGGAGTTCCCTTGGGACAGAATGGACCAGGGAGATCCTGCAGCCCTGTGGCCAGGGTGCCCTGCTCCCTGTGAGGCACTCAGGCTGCAGGACCACCCTGGAGCTGGCTGGCAGCAAACCCCCAACACATTTAGAGATGCTGTGCTGGCAGCATCTCAGCAACAGCTGTTTCATGCTCCTGTTGCACAGCACTGTTTGCTAATGTAAACACAGCTTAAGGGTGATGAAAATGGTAATATGGCCTCCTTAGGATGAAATTAAATTAGTTTTCATCCTAATGCCTTCTTAAAATGTGTGTATATATATGTACATACATATTTTTGACAAGTCTTGCACTCACTTTCTAGCATTTCCCTTGCAGGATTTATATTTCAAATGGAGTAATTGTCAGCTCCTCTTTAACAGCAATAAGCATAAGACATCATGTCAGTACTTGTTCATCTATTCCTTTTTCTCAGTTCATTAGGGTTATTTATTGCCTGGCTGGATTTTGAGTATTAATGAATTCTCCTCAAAGTTTGCATTTTTTATTGAAATAAATCGATCCGTTTAATATCTCTTCAGTAATTATGTGTTTAGATATATTTGCACAGTGCCCCAGCTCTAACAAGATTAGTGGCAGGAAAATCCCATTCTGCAGATTAGCGTGATGTATTGAGTTGAACTTTAGGATTTTGCTCTGGTGCTTCATTATGAAGGTTTATTACAGAAAAACACTTTGTCTTCAATTACTTGCTGGCTGATGTGCGTCTGAAAGGCTCAGATGAGCAGTCATTTTTGTTCTCTGGAATTAGAAACATCATCTTGTGAGACACAAACTCTAAATGCCACCATTAGAAATACATCTCATGACACTAAAAGGATCTCAGTATTTTCAGTTTACAGTTCAGTTTTCCGTTTTGTCACATCTGTGGCATCCTGACAGTGACCAAACCATGAGCTCTCAGCAATGTCTCCTGCATCTTCCAGGGCGCTGCCAGCCCCTTGCAGCTGCCTCTCTCTTGAAACGTGGCTGGGCTGTGGTGCTGTGGGTTCCCCTGGCTGCCTGCAGACACATTTCTACATTAAAACTTGTATTGGTGACAGAAACTGATAAATATCCGAGTGCTACCACGGCACGGATGACTTTGCAGCTACTGTAATAATCATAAAAGTCTCCTTCCAGCTGTCTCCAGCAGCTGCTTTCCCCAGATATAACAGGCAAGGACTCTGCTGGAGGCAGGAGAACATCACGCAACTTACTTGGAGCTCAGTGAGGGGTTAACAGCAAGGACAAAAGGTTTCAGAGCAACAGAAGGGCAGATTCTTCCCCAGAGGAGCTGAATTTCAGTGCTGGTTGGTATTCCATGTTATTGACCCAGCCTGGGGTTGCATTATGGATCTGCCAGGTTTTGTAGGAGCCCAGGAGGGCTGGTTTGTCAGTGGCAAGGCAGCTCCTGCTTCAGCCCAGGGTGCCACCCCTTTACAGTTGGCTGGGAAACATCAGCAGTGTCAGTGGTGACAATAAAACCACTAGATCATGAAATTATCATGTTGAAGACATTCTAATTCAAACACTGTTAAGAGCTTTTTGCATCGGGGAGAAAACCACCCACAAGAAATTTTGCACTTCGAGTGTAAACCCTGTGTTTGCCCTAAAGCTTTTACATATGGAACAGAGGGCTTGGATTTCAACCTAAAAAAGTTGGATGCTTCCAGGCTATAGCTGACAAACTTTGGCAGCAGGCTGACACTGCTAAGCATGACGGATAGGACTTTTTTAAACCCTGCCATGGAAAGTATCTGGCTGTGGGCTCCATGGGGAGAAGCTGGTGTGTGGATGAGCCCTTCCAGTGGTCCTGTGACACAAGGAGCTCTGCAGCCCTTTGGGAAAGACCACCCATCCTGTCCTCCATGGGACCTAGGAAGAGATAAAAGTGTCTGCTCATCCTAAAATGTGTTTCTGGGACTTGTGACTCCACATGTGGGAAGTTGCTGAGCAAAAGCCTCTTACTTGTAGGATGTCAGCTGTGATTTCTCATGTCCTGGAAGCCATAAGCATTCTATAAATGTGTAAGTTTAGTTAGTGACTATGCCATGTTTCAATTGCATGGAGGTGGTGCAGTTACCTGGGACAGTTCCTTGTGTCTAACCCACTTGGGAGTGCCCTAAATCTGGACTTTTCATCAGAAGGCACGTGTTCTACCTCCCTGTGTGCTTCCCCTGGCCTCCTGCATCCTGAGCAGGGCTGGAGAGCATCAGAGGCTTTGTATTTCCATATCTGCTCACAGTAACTAGAGCATTACCAATTACAAAATGGGCTTAAAATTAGTTTCACTTCCTGTATCTTTTAGTTTTTACCCTTTTCACTTTGAAATTCTGAGCTCCTCACTTCACTTACAGATTCCTTCTGCTCTCAGTGTCCCCACAAGATAGTAACACAGTCCATATTGGAAAATCCCTAACATTTTCAGTGAGCAAAAGGAAAATGGTGCTGCTGAAAGGTTGTTTCACTTCTCCCAGTCCCAGTGATAGTTTAAACAAAAGTTTAAACAAAGAAGTTTAATCAAAACACCTTCAGTGTCTATTTTTAACCTGGGAAATCCTGAATCTACTGTCTGTAGATTTGCTTTTTGTAGTATTCTAGTTTTAAACAGAAGTAAAAATAAACCAGAAGAGTATGGCTACAGATCCCAGGTCAAAAGTGAAGGGCTGCTGGACTGGATTTCTATGTGTAACTACTTTTTTTGTGATGTAGTTTGATCTCTGCAGGTAAAATTTATCTGATGAATTGTGTACTCCTGGATGGTATTCAGGATGTTTTCATTTCAAATTCTTCCATTCTCTGAGTCTGTATGTGGCCTGTGTGCTTTTCTATGTCTTTTCTGTCTTCCTGTCTCTCTCTCTCGTTCTTTGTCTTATAATTCCCCCTTCTTGGACCATTTTGAGTAACTCAGCATCAAATGGGCTTAAAGTTTGCTAGATTGAATGGGCCAAGTTAATGCTCTGAGAAATGTTTTAAGTAGACTGGATGTTGTGGTAAACCCCTTGCCAAACTTCCTTGATTTTTCTGAAGTGCCAGTAAAGCTGTTTCGACCTCTTGAGAGAATATCTTGTCAGTAATTTCTCAACTACTGAGTGCACACTAGGAAATGTCTTCAAGGAACAATGCCAGGTTGAATATTGCAAGCTTATTAGGGTCCTTCTTTCCTTCTTTTTTTTTTCCCCCCTCTTTTTTTTCCCATTTTAAATCCTGTTGTGTATCCCAAAACCTTAGGGGAGTAGAAGGGGAAGGAAATTGTTTCTTGGAGCAGTGCTGGGGGATTGCTGCCTTGCTTGTGGCAAATGTTGCACCTGTATGCATTTGCTCTCCTATTTAATGTACAGAGAGGAGTGTTCCTTCTCCTTCTCAGCTGAAATAACATTTCACATTGATCAGGTCACTTTCTTTTTCTAATTTTGTGCCATATCCAAAGGGTTATTCACAAAACTTTGGGGGCTGGTGATTCATCTCCGACAGCACCATTAGCTCTGTATTTCCTTGAAGGAAGGACTTGGGATGAAACAAGAAGCTCTGTTCCTATTCCTGAGCAGAAGGAGGGATGTTTTCTGTTTGCACCCAGGACAGGTTGCTTGTTTGGTGTGTTGGCCACTCAATGTCCTGAAGGAAACAGAGTGGCAGAATAATTGTGAGGGGACAGACACCTGAGGGCCAGGGGATGTCCCCTCTACTCTGAGCCCTGGGGAAATGCAGGGGCCAGGGAGTTTGGTCTGCTGGTGACAGACACATGAGGAGAACATATGAAAAACCCCAACAAGCACTTGGGACTTGGATTTTGAGCAATCAGGGAAAAGAATATTTTCCAGCTCTTCCTTCCCTGTGGTTTTCTTCATACTTTTGAACTGACCTGTGAGCCAAAGTTTGGAATCCGTAACATGTGGGGGGATCATGGTAGGTTTTTTTTTCCTTTTTTTTTTTTTTTTTTTCCCCCCCACTTTTTTGAAGCTTTGTTTTGAGTCAGGACCTTGTACAGTCTGGAGAGACACAACTCAGACCTGGCAAAGTCGTGCTGATGCCTTTGGCTGGTGTTAACTCCAGCTGAAGGATGGGAAGGGGATGAACTGTTTGCTGAGGAAACAGATTTTTCAGGCTAGGTCCTGTAGGAAGAGCTGTGAGTTAGGAACGCTGAGCTAGAATGTTTTATTCTATTTTTATTGGCAAAGTCCAGCCAGAGAGAGGTGATAGCTTCCAGCAGTGTTGATGTGTAGGAGCAGAGGAGAAATAGTCGGTGTTCTTCTCCTCCACCTCCAAGGAAAAATGGGATCAGAGGGAGCACACTGGCCCATTTTGCTGTGCTCCAACCTCTGTTCTTGGGTGTGTAGATGAAAATAAAAAGGGTTTAATTGGTTGTTGAACTGTAGATACAAACTTGCAACACTGTTCTGTTAAGATGATAAGTGCGTGGCTTTTGTTGTGAGGAAAGCTTTTATAAAAACCTCACCTCTGAGAAATGGCACTGGGAAAATCAAATAGCAATCCAATGCAGGCAACTGTACAATGTAGCTATTACTCATTATGAAAAATACAGAATAAATCAATAGGGTCAGCAGCTGATACTAAACCATGTCTCAGAACTGGGCAGGTTTCTGTGCTGTATTTGCCTGGTAATACAGATGACAGAATTCCAGTGTGATCAAAGACCTTGCTCAAAATTTACACTGTAAATTGCTGTACAACACAGAGCCTCCTCAGTTCTGCTTCCTTTGTCAGGAGGTGGTGATGGCGACAAAGGATTAAAAAAAATAAAAACAAATTAGTCATTTACTAGGCTTCTTTCTACTCACTGACATGATTTTCAATGACATCAATGGCATGAATGTGGCTCTTGGGGACACAGTAATGGCAATAGAGAAGCAAAAGCAGCTGCACAGGGAGTTGGTGCTGAGGAATTGAGGCAATTAGGAAAATTAGGTGGTGTGAGAGCTGGCTTGAGTCAGATGTGAAAAAATGGCACCCTCGCATCACCCTGAAATGTGATGGTGTCAGTGATCATAGGCAGAAGAGGTGGTTTTCTCAAACTGGGCAGCTTCCAAAAGATGGGAAAATATTCAGAGGTAAAAATCAGAATTACAGCCAGCATTCAGCTACATAGCTATTCAGAGCTGAACTTCACAACAGCTGCACTTATAATGCTGTTTTGCAGATCTGACACTTGCAAGATGTGGAAAATAAAATTCGGGATGAATTTTAAGAACGCAACAGGAATAACCAGCGTGGCAGATGTAGATTTAGGGTATCCTGCACTTTCTGAAGGGTTTGTTTTTAATGTGAAGCATGTACCTTCACACTCTGTAACATGTGCTCTGATTCCCTGACAGATTGGTTCTGCACAGTCCCGCTGGAATATTGGCACTCACACCATCTATAAACAGACAGTCAAGGTTTGTGTCTGTCAGGACTGGACTTCATTTTATTTACTGCATGGTCTTTGGGGGTGGGAAGAAAGGGAATTAGTCAAAAGAAGCACGCAATTCTCCCTTCCTCATTTATTTTCCCTTCATTTATTTATTTTTTTTTTTTTGAAACTTGAAAGCTCTCAGAACTCCTCATTATTCCCAGGGTTCATTTTTTATTCTTTTTTTCCCAGTAGGAAAGCAGCTGATCTCAGCAGGTGAGGGGCAGGGCGATGAGCTGTTGGAGACAAAAGGCATTTCCAGAGATCCTCACAGAGATAAGGGGTCCTCTGGTGGCCACCGGGGCTGATGGGGTGAAGGGCACAGGGTGCAGAGGAACTGGGGGGCTGGGTACCTGCCGGCTGGGGAAGGAGGGGGGAGGTAGAGGATGCAGAGCAGGAATGGGCACAGGGCATGGCCTTCCAGGGGTCACGGTGGGGAAATTTGCCTCTCTCCTCAGGGAATGTGTTATCCCTGAGTGCGGTGCAGAGTATTTGTGGGATTGCCTCCCATCTGGCAGAATTAATGCCGGTGGAAACCCCCGTGTGTGTGATGTGCTAGTGGTGTTTCCATGTGGGATACTCTGTGTGCTCCAGCCTGTCAGGAAGGAAAAACCTTACAAGCAGGAGGCCCTTAGCATTAAGTGGTAGCATTGGAAATGGTACTGAGTTGAAAATATTTTTATATCACTTTAGTCAGAGGTTTTGTTCGCCTTTGCCCCGAGGGAAGGGAATTTTAGGTTTCTTTTCAAAGGACTGTTTCACCCTCAAGGCCTGATGAGCTGAACTTCTGAACAGACTAGGAGTAGCTCAGAAGATACACAAAGGATAAAAACGTCAATGACCATCAGCTCCAAACAACACCCCTGGCATGATCAGAGACACCTGGTCCAGAAAAAGCTGAAAAAGAGAACTAAGGAATGAGAACCTATTTAACATTGAAGGCAAAGAGATCAATAACCAGTAGGAAGCAGATAGTAAGAACTATGTAACTTGGGGCCAATGGACATTGAACGAATTAATTTCTATGAGTTTGGCTCTATAAGTATGCGAAAAATCTAGTAAGATTGATGTGTGATAGAATGATTTCCTCTGCACAGCCCAGGGCCTGTGTGGATGAAATGATTTCTATTGCACATCCTGTCCAGAACAGCATCCTGGCCAGCATACAGTAATGCCTTGATTCTCCAACACTAAAAATGTTGTTGGAGAGTTTTTGTTTTTCCCACAGTTACGGAGACAAGTAGGGAGACAACTCAAAATTACACACATTACAGATAACTGAGAAACTCCTTCAGGGCCAGTGCACTGCCACCCATAGTTCGTGACCACCAGTGCAGAACGACAGACAGTCACGTCGGGGACAGGAAAAGTAACAGCCCGCAGAACGCTTGTGACAATCATTTCTTTGACAGACAGGAATCTCTAGAGGAGAGTCTTCTCACTCAATTGAAGTAAAACAAGCAGGACTACAAAAGTTCAGTGGCAGCCTTAAAGCTGGGATAAGAAACTTCAGTGGGGATGAGAAAGCGAGGGGTTGCCCGGAGAGAGCGGGATGGAGAAGGGAGTGTTCCCATCCGCTCAGGGTGATGCTTACCCGCGATTTAGTGACCTGAGCCATAAAACCTGAGCCATGAAGGCGGTCAGAGCTGCGGGCCCGCGGCGGGAGGGCTCGGGAGAGCTCGGGAGGAGCGGGCAGAGCTGCCCGCCCCGCTCCATCCGCAGTGCGCGCAGCGGCCGCGTTGCGGAGCTGTTGCCCCGCGGTGGCGGCGCTCCCGTCCCGGGATAAAGACGGGGAAAAGGCAGGAAAGGCAGGAAAGAGAGCCCGCCCGTTGCCACGGCGAGAGGGGACGAGCTCCACAGGCAAGCCCCACGGGATCAATCGTGGATGCCGTGCTCTCCTCCGCCTGCACGGGAGGGATGCCGGCGCAGCATCCCGTGCGCGCATCTTCCGTGGGGGTGCCAGCCCCTGGCCCGGCCAGGTGGCACCTGGCGCTGTGTCCCTGTCCCCGTGGCTCTGTAGCTGCGCCGGGTTGGTTTAGCATCGGGAAGCCTGCGGGAGCCGGGGAGGGCAGTGCCCTCCTCTCCTGCCTCTCTTCACGTAAAGCAGGAAGCCTCTGCCATCCTGCAAGGAGCGGGTGGCTACAGCAGTCAGATTTACTGACTGAAACCCCACCGTTTTGGCCTAGAATCTGGGGGCAGGCTCCCGGATGGGATTTCCCTGGGGTACAGCCGTCCTTCCTTGAGCGACAGGTATCGAGCACACCGAGGAGACGACAGGAAAGCTGATGTGACGCTCGCGGTGATGAAAGCCAGGAGAGGAGCTTTGATGCTCAGGTGACTGGGAAGGGCTTGGGATCGCCGTGTGCGGTGTGAAGACATTCCCAACACCAGTGCCCACTTCCCCTCCCGAGGGACACGCTGAGCAAGACCAAATCCAGCTCATGGCTCGAGTTGAAAGAGCAGCAGTACCAATATCGGTCATTTCATTCTCGCTGAAACCCTGGCTCTACAAAGCTTCATTCTTTTGCAGTGCTCGCTCCCTGCAAGGGTGTTTGCAGCTCAACAAGTCTTGCCTAGGTCTGCAATAACTCGTGGTGCAGGGAGGGCGCCCTAATCTCGATCTGAAAAATTTAAACAAAACCTAAACTGCCCAGCTTTACCCCCTGGCAGTTCATTTCAGGGGGTAGATGTTAAAAATGTGTACTTTGCTTCTCATTTTGAATGACCTGGATCTAGCTGTCAGTCCCTGCCTGGGGTTATTCCTCTCCCTGCTAGGCCCAGTCACCCTCCCTAGAGCAATAGAACCGAGGGCTGTTTGCGTTAGGGATGTGTTGCCGGCCAAAACCTCGGGCTCAAGTTTGTTTCCTTTGTGAAGAAACAATGTCTGTGCTGTTGGCGATCCCCATCCCACTGAAAAACCCTCTTCCTACTCCTGCTGTGATGATGACAGGCTCCAACCTGGGACAAGTCCATGGGAACAGTGGTTTGGAGGGCAGTGGCTCAATACTTTCACACTGGAAAAGCAGCATTTGCTGGACAGAGTGAGGAGATTTTACCTTGGCTCCGGCCCACAGGCTTTCTTCAAAATATCCCTTTCACATGGAAATTCCTGCCAAGTGAAGATTGCTGGCTCTGGCTGGCATGTCAGCCACGGCAAGAGACACAAAGGTTCTGTATCAGTGGAAATACGTGACACAAAGGAAGGGGAAGGGGATTGTTTTGTGCTGGATACTGTGATCGGCCAGCAGCGTGCAGGGAGTCTTTGTGGCAGGCCTGGGAGAAGGGGGACTGGGTATAGGAAAAGAGAGCTAGATTTATTAACATTAATTCCAAATAATCAGTTTTCTGCTGAAGGCAGCACCACTGGTCTCAAATTTCCCTGCTTCAGAGTCACTTCTTGAGTCCCTTGCCTGCTCCATGGCCAAGAAAGCACACCTGCATTAACTCTGCTGCACGTAATTTATTGAGCCACTTTTACCACAATGCTTTTTTTTGTTCCCCATCACTAGCAAAACAAGAGCAACTCCTAGCATGGCCGTCCTACACGTTGGTTTTTAATCAGCATTGCACTGTGCAAACAAGGCAGGTGCTGCTCTGTGGTACAGCAGTCCCTGTCTGCATTGTGACTGTCTTTGAAGGTTGGCCTGTGGCAAATTCCCAGATTTTTCTAGGAAATCAAATCATACTTTTGTGAAAGCAGGTTAAAGGCAGAAAGGCACCACTTGGTCTCACCTTTCTTACCACAAACCAGACAATCAGGCACTGAGTACCAAAAGCATATTGCAAATTCCCACCTGCACTGTCTGGTGTCTGCAACATCTCACAGGAACCTTGAAATTTCCTTAGAAAAGGCCAGTTACATCTCAAGAGAAGAAATCCAGTCCGTGGTGGACTCTCACAGTGCAACTGACAGTGCAGAACTATTGCAGCACGAGCAAGGGTGAAACTAAGAGTGATTCACCCCTTCTGAACCTGCTCAGAGATTCTGGGGATCTGGTACCACCAGCTGAGCTTCTTTTTCTCTGTGGATCTCTGTATTTCTCTATGGATCTCTGTATTTCTCTTTGGATCTCTAAAGAATGTTAATAAGCCATTTCCATCAGGTTATCATGCTGGAGCTGCTGCAGCACACTTTTCTCATCATCCTGCTTGAAAGGCCTTTTGAGAAATTCTGTTTTCTTAGAAACTTTCAAATGGTTGCTTTAAAATTTATTCATGAATTAGTGAAGGTGATAAAGAATACAAGGTGCTGCACCTGAGCTTTGGAAATTGCAGACATGAGGACCTCAGAGCCCCTTGCAGTGCCTAAAGAAGCCTTATATTAAAAAGGGAGATTGACTTTTGCATGGGCTGACAGTGATAGGAAAGGTGAAATGGTTTTAAACTAAAATAAGAGAGATTTAGGTGGCATGTTAGAAAGAAATTCTTGCCTGTGAGGGTGGTGAGGCCCTGGCACAGGGTGCTCAGAGAAGCTGTGGCTGCCCCTGGATCCCTGGAAGTGTCCAAGGCCAGGCTGGATGGGGCTTGGAGCATCCTGGGATAGTGGAAGGTGTCCCTGCCCACGGAATGGGGTGGGACTGAATGAACTTTAAGATTCACCCAAACCATTCCATTATTCCATGAAGTTATTACAATATGATTTTGTGCACACATTGACTTCAAATGAAATTATTTATTCTCTCCTTAAATTTTCTCTTGTAATTTTATTTTTTTTAAGTAATCCTGAACAGAAAGAAGACTTATTTTGAAACTTTGGTATTTATTATATAATTTAATATTTAATATAAATATAATTTAATAATATATGGTATAATTTTCCTTTCTTATTTCTGGAATACAAAGTGAATTTTATTCACATCTCACTTCAATTTTGTGGATATCTGGAAATTTATGGGGAACGAAACCACAGCTATTGAATTTCAGTGCATTTTAAATATCTGTCATTATCAGCTTCTGCTCTTTCCTACAGGCTTACATGGTGCTGTGTCTCCACGGGCAGCTTGCAACAAGAGAACTCACCACACCTGAAACCTTCTTGATAAGGAAAGACAAATGTTAATGGGCTTGGTTCTTTTCCTCTTTTCTGCTTATTCTCGGCTTTTTTGAGCTCTCTGCTATCCTCATTTTTAGGCAAACATGCCTTACCCTATTTCTGTCACTCACATTTCCTTCCCTCTGTGCTGCTCACCTCCTTGTGAAACCTTAAATATCTCTTTTGCTGCATCTCACTGTTCATTAGGATGTTTAGGCATCTTCCAGCTGCTCCATCTGGGGTTTTTAATTGGAACAAGGATGCCTGAGGGTGAAAAGAGGAAAAGAGAAGATGAGAGAGCAAGTAAGGTTTGGGTAGGGCGGAATGCAGATTTTTTCACAGCTGGGAGAGGAAGGAGCTTCCCTGCAAGCAAGCAAGAGGAGGGGAAAGAGATAGGAGGGAGCCAGGTGAGAGATAGGTGAAGGGAGTTTAAGAAACCCCGATTAGTTAATGTTTGTAAGGTGCTGCTGAGGTGGCAAAGTCACCTGTACACACTAATCTACTAATCAGTGTTTTGTGGAGTGTCCTGGTTCATGAATCACAGGTGATTGATCCCAGCTGGCTTGTCAATAGCAAGGGCTGATGGGAGTGTAGTATAACAATTAGGCAGCCAGGAAGGTTAGGCTCTTCCTCTTCTCTGGAGGAGAAAGGGAGTTTACTTTGAGGAACTTTTAGAAGATTCCCTGCTGGAGTGGAGTGAGCCCTTCCCCCAGCAGAAGGAGCCCCTGATTGACCCTGGTGTGCCCCCTCCCCTGGTGCAGAGAAGGTTGGTGAAAGTTCCTTTCTCATTTCTGTAACGTTTTATAGCCATTTCAGAAGGAATAAGAAAGAAAAATAGCATTGCAAGAACCCTCAAACAACCCTGTCTCATGGCGCAGGTCTCGCTTCAGGTGGTGTAAAACTCTCATGCCACATGGTTTGTGTGATTGACCTTAGAGCCTGGGGAAAGCAGCAGGTGGTGAGAACATTTTTGTGCGGCCCAGTGGCCACCCCCACGGTCTGTGTGAGCTGGTCTTTCGGTGTCCAACTGGGTCTGGCATCCAGAACTGACATGATAATGGCAATGATGGCCAGGGAAAAGAAAGATTATTGTTGGAAGGAGCCTGTTTGGTCATTTTTAGAACTGGAGTTTGTGGTGGGGTATTGGAGCGGAAATTAAAAGCTGGGGATGGAGTTATTCCTTGCTGGCTTGGTCTTCATGGTCATGGTGAAGGTTGTCTCAGAACAATCAACAGGTGTAGCAGCATTTGCTCTCCCTGTGTCGTGAGCCTGAGCTAAAGTATTCTGAAATTATTTAGTGTTGGTGAGTGTGAGGCATTTTTTTGGTTATCTGCCTTTTTTTTTGGAAATGAATATAGCCTCTGTTCATGTTAGCGCTTTAACACAGGTGGTGATTCTTCTGAAAATCCACAGTGCCTCCTGTCTGGTCTCTGATAAGTGTCTTCAA
The DNA here is from genome assembly GCA_013400495.1 of Nicator chloris. NCBI lineage: Eukaryota > Metazoa > Chordata > Aves > Passeriformes > Pycnonotidae > Nicator > Nicator chloris. The sequence continues at coordinate 174,651 of WAAE01003406.1, forward strand.
AAGGTCCTGGTGCTCTCTTATTTCTCCTGCTCCCATACCTTGGTTTATCTACTCTCTGTGTAACTGTAATTACAAGTGGTATTGTAATTACAAGAACAAATCAATCACCTTTTTAAACACAGGCAGGATGGAGAATCACTTCTTGTTTTGAAAGAGAAATCAGAGTTGAAACTTGCATGCTAACAGGGCTGCTAGGAACTATGCTGACCTTTTCCTGCTACTTTAATGTTTAAAGCACAGGAATGATGTGCAACTTCACCAGCACTTCAGTGGCAACGAGGGGAGAACAAACCCCAACCTTTCTCCTGTCTGTGACTTTCTGTTCAGGCTTTCTTCCTGCCTGTGATGCCAGCAGTACTGCTTCCTTGTCTGATTCCAAGGAGCTGTGAAAGGAAAGATGTGTGTTTGGGATATCCTGGTGATTGAGGTTCTCCCCCTGCCCCTGAAGAAAACTTGATTCTCTGGGGGAAAATCTTAAATATGTCAAAGCAAAGCATTGAACTGTGGATAACATAGTTTTCAGAAGGGATGTGGCAGGGCTGTTTTTCTTTTGGGGTGTGTAAAGGTGAAGGATTGACATAATTTTCAGGGAGTGGAGAGAGGGAATAAATATTCCTTTTTGGAAATAACAGATACAGGAATCTTGAGTGATGATAAGGCTATTGGGAGCTTCCTAACCCTTCTTGCTAGGGGAACAGTCCTCAGGTCTCTCTGTCCACTGGCAAAGAAGGGCATGTGAGGAGTCCCAAAAACCTGAGATAGCTTGTCATGGCAGAAAGGCCTTCCCCTGCTGCAGCTGCTGCTTGGCAAATAAAGAGCATCTGCACAGAAACACTCACTGGTGCCCTGCTAATCCACTCAGCTGGGCACTGCAGAGGGGAACCCTCATCTGTGAGTCTGGCAAATAAAGGTCAGTTGAATGATCTTCATTTTATTTGGCTGTGAGATAAAGCTGGGAAGTGTCCAGTAGGTTTCTCTGTAGTGCAGTAGAAATGCTCACGGATGGTTTTGTCCCCTTGAAGTGCTGATGTTGCAAAATGCAACATAAAATACTCTTCTGTTGCTCAGTGACACAAGGCTCTGTGGGTTTAACAGTAGTGTTTTGAGCTTTGTTTTTTCAAGGAACAAAATAATAACACAAGACCCCTGTTCTAGCTACTATTGATGGGAAGGTCACTGGGTTAGCTCTTGTTTCTATGGCTGATAGCCAAGCCTGAGAGAGTAATTTTCAATTACTGTGCCTTCTCCTGTTGTTGTCTTTGAAAGCCACTATTTCCTTTTCCCTCCACACCAAAGACAATATAGGGTAAGGACAAAACCAAGGATGCTGGGCTGGTGGGACACAGGGAGCATTGGGGCACTGATGCCCAGACATAAACATTAAGGTGAGTTGGGGTGCAGGAGCTTAACCTAAGCAATCTGTCAGAGAAACCTTCGGGATGGGCTGGGATGGAAAAATGAGTTGCTGCAGGTAGACTGTGTAGTGGCACCTCTGGTGTCCCACAGGTTGCCTGCCCTACATACTCTGACCTATATAGTAAGAGCTGAACCAGGTTTTACACAGAACACACTTTTCCCTCTCATGTGGGAAAACAGAATCTTCACCAAGTTCTGTTTGTCTGGAAAACCTGATTTGTTTGTGTTCTCTTTGTGCCAGTTGCTTCTGTGGCTTCCTGGAGCTGAAATCTACCTGGCCCCTGACCTTCAGCAGATCCTTTAGGACTTCTCTAGTAGGGACTCAACTGAGATATTTTAATATCATGTGTTTGCAAACATGAGCTGGAAAATGTGCAGCTTCTTCTCACTGACCATCCCCTGTTGTTTCTCCCACTCTTTTATGTGGAAGCAAAACACAGCTAACATAGCAAAATCTGCAGGATTTGACTTGGAAGGTGGTTTTGGATGCTGTGCTTGGGAATAACACCTTTAGACTTGTGTTTTTCCTGCCATCTTCTAGAAAATTATTCTTACCTCAAAATATATATTTATTAATAGAAATACTCATCCTGATTAATTTCTAAAATGGAAATAAATGTCACCAGATTTTCTCCACATCCAAGTATTCACACAGGTATTTTTAACTGTTGCTTTACATATTCATGCTATTTTGCAGGAAATACTATTTTAGTTGAGTATGGGTTTGAGGTTTTTTCTTTTGGGGAGGGCTGTTTCCCAGGAATGCTTCAGGATTTTTTTTTTCTTTTAACCTTTTACATGTTTATTAGATAAAAATGAAGGGAGGAATGTATTAATGCAGAAGAGGCAAATCTATGGACTTCTTGCATGTTTCCTTACCGTCTTAATCAAGACCAAAATTTAATCTCAAATAAGTGTTGTGGGTTTTGTCCTATCCTCACAGCTTCTTCTCTATGTTTAAAAACAGTTATTGAATCTTCTCTTGGACCTGTATATTCTTCCTTTCTTCTTGTCATATATCACTGAAGGAGGAAGGGAGCAGGATTATTTTGGAGCAGAATTTTAGGACTTAAAAAAATTGCATGGACAACAGTAATCTGCCTGTTTTTCTCTCTCTCTGGTATTTCACAGGGAAATATCCCTGGAATGCGTTTTTCTCTGAGAAAAAAATTTCAAACCTAAGTTAAACTTCTTTTATAGCCTCTGTAAGGGATCCAAGGAGCTGATCATGGTCTGTCTGTACTGCCAACAGTCTTGGTCAGCCCAGACCTGCAGTTTCACTTATTTCAGGTTATTTGCATGGTCTGCCTTGTAACTCCTTCTAGTTCAATTACGCAGGACAGCAAAAAATTCATGTCTTTCAGCACAATTGGGCTGGTGCAGAATAAATAAAATCATACCTGCAACTGCTGCCTGTTAAACTTGGATTACCTGGATGAATTTTTTTCAGGGTTTTTTTTTTTTTCCCAGCAAATTTTATGTACTTGTTCTGGATTTGGCATTAGCAGGGTCTGAAGTTGGCTTCCACTTGGGTTTTAAAGGATGATGCAGCCTCAGGCCTCTTTCCAAAATTTGTTGCAGGATTAGGGCTGTTTGATTTTGCAGTAGGAACTCTTTGGTTTTTTAATTTGATATACATAGATGGATATCTGGGACCCACAAACCAAGCTAAGAGAAAAATGTCCAGGCAAACTTCAGGAACTTGGAACATATTTTAACAGCTCCTGCATATGAATGCTGAGCTGCTCATCAGTAATTTTGCAGGACTTTGGACCCATAATTGCTTTAGCTCTTTGCTTCTCTATTTAATTATATCCTGAACCACTCCTGGCGTGCCATCTTGTATGTTTGGCTATTTTTTAATTCTGGCTGTATTGCATGGACAGCTCCTGTGTAATTTGCTGTCTGTGCTAATCTTCAGCAACAATCAGTGTAGTAGGGCACAAAAGGAAATACTGCCTCATCTTCACTTTGACAATGATCAAGCTTTTTGACCTTCCTAATATTTAACTTCTGGCTTTTCCCTCAGATTTCTTTACTGTGAAAGCTATTTTTTTCTGGGACAGAATAAGGAGGGAGGGAAATCTTGGAATTAAGACCAACCCCTCATCTAAACTCATGTACCAAATGCTAAAACAAAAAGGAATTAATTGCTTTAAGATTAAATTGGTCTCGGACTGAAAACATGTTTATCATGCAGTGCTTAAGTCTCAGAGCATCATTTATTGATGGGGAGTGATGAAAGACAAGGTTAGTCAGTGCAGACTTGATCATGAAATTGCAATTTTATTAATGGATGCAGAACCTTATTATTGTTTTCCAGAATATGAAAAAGACGCAGGCTATTTGTGGCTGTGAGTGATGGATAGCTCACTAAGCTTTCATATAATTTGCTTAATTTCAATGGAATTTGTACAGTAAAATTCAGTGTTTACAGGTATGTGAGCCTCTTAACTTTGTACTTGGAGAACAGTAATAGATTTACTGGCAATTCCTCTTTGAGAAAGGCAAAAAAAGTGTATCAAGAACTACATAAAAATGCCAATGACTTGAAAAAGCATAGGCATTTTGTGACTTTTGAGCTACAAAATGACATCATCTCTAAAGCCTTAAGTCCCAAAGCATAATATTGAATAAAGGGGATTTGCCTAATGGGAATTAAAAAAAAAATTCTTGCTCTGCCACAGATTGGATGAGAAGCAAATGCTGAAGAGGGAGCTCATCATTATTCTCTCTTCTAAAAGAAGAGAAAATTGAGGGACAGCGGCCTTGATCTTATTGAGAAGAAGATTGAAGAGAAAGACAAGGTTGGTTGTTCTCGCTTCAGAAGGGTCTGAAAGCTAAATTGCAAAATCAATTTACTGTGGTTACTGTAACAATTAAACTGACGTGATGAAAAGATGGAGGAGGAGGATGGATCAGAGAATCCACCCCCACAAAATATCTGTGTGAGCAGGTGGCAAGTGTTGGAGCTGCCAAGGGTAGAGCTGCCACGACTGCCTTTCCTCTAATGTGACAGGCAGCCATCTCCTCCCCTTTTCCATCTCCTCCCAAGGTCTGTGCTGCCTTCCCTGCTCAGATTTCCCTCCTGTGCCAATTTTGGGGGGGTTTAACTCCCCATCCTGTTTTTTTTTTTTGGGTGTCCCTCAAACAGATGTCTGTCTCCTCCCATTTTCCATCTCCTCCTGAGGTCCGTGCTGCTTTCCCTGCTCAGATATCCCTCTTGTGGTAATTTGCGGGGGTTTTCATCCCTGGTTTTGTTTTTTACGGGTGCCCCACAAACAGGCAGCTATCTCCTTCCCAGGTCTGTTTTCCCTGCTCAGATGTCCCCCTTGTGGGGCTTTTCACCCCCTCATCCCGTTGTTTGGGGTGTCCCTCGGAGCCGAGCATCCTCCCTGTGTCAGGCTGCCGTCCTGCTGGGGTTTGCGCACCACATCGCGACGCCTGCTGCCCACCGGCTCCGGCGGAGCGCCGCAGCTGACTGCTCCCCCATTTATATTAATTGAACATGCTGTATTCTGCATACGCCGCTGATTACCCTCATTTATTTCGGCTCCTAAAGACCCGAGGATTTCTGTTGCTTCGCCCTCCCTGCATTGTTTTACTCATTTGGCTCCAATTAGCCTCGGCTAATGAAAATACATTATACCGAGCCTCTCGTTACCCCGTTGCAGTTTCTAATGACATAATTTGTGAGGTTTGAGCCTTCTCAAGTAGAGACATTAGGAATTGCATTACAGTTTCTTCAGTGGAGTGGAGAAATACTAATTGTAGGCATCTGGGCTCCTTCCTTTAAAGAAGGTTGGTGATTTTTACTTAACTAATAAATGTTGACATAATCAGGGAGCTATCGGCACCATATGCTGGCCTTTTGTGAGATGCAGATCTTATCCCTGCCCGGCTGGGTGAGGAAATGCTTCAGTGTTAGCACCATGTCTTGGTATATTTTTAAAGCATCACTCAGCACAGGCAGAGTGCTGTGAGAGAAGAGAGGAAACCTATCTTTAAAAAGCAGGTGGGCCATTTCCCCAGCCATCCAGGTGAGGTTATCTTTAATGATAAACAGATGTCAAAAGCCGCGTGTGCTACCGTGCTTATCTCGTGTGATATTTGCAAAGCCACTTTTTGTTAGCGGAGCTTTGCCCTGGGGACTCTGAGGGAGAGGGTGGAAGGGAGGCAGAGCGAGCAGCCAGCTGTCTGTTCGTGTGGGGTACACTTGTCTCCTCTCTCTCCCTTCTCCTTTCGGGAATGCTGTGCGCAAACATCAGGCCCCGAGGATGCTGCTGCAATTAATGAGATTTGAGGGTCGAACCTGAAGGAGAGGTGTGCTCCTGCCCTTCACTGAGGGATTGATGCTGCTCTCCCGCCTCACCATGCCACAGAGTTAATTCTCGGGAAAAAATGTATCAAGATTAAAAAAAATAAAAAAATTTAGGGATGTGACGCATACTGCCAAAAGGCAGCAATAATACTTCATTGTGTCTAGTCCAAGCTGGGTTTTGACAGAACACACTTCAGCCCTGAAAGCTCTGCACATCCTCCTGATCCTTCCTTACCTGTTGGCTGTCTCGACAAGGAAGCTTCACAAAAGGTCCCCCCATCTGTGTCTATTCTTTGGAAGAGTTTCTTCGGCCTGGTCTCCTCTGAATTTTTCTGAAAACTTTTCATGGCCTTGTATCTGAGAGAAAGTGGGACGTGATCTGGGGGCAGCTGGGTGGATAAGACTGCTATACCTCAGGGATGTTTTTCTGCTGTCAGTCTTCAAAATGTGTGGAAAAAGAGGTTGTTTAGCGCATAAGTAGCTGTTAAAAAGGAAGGGGGAAGGTATGGGGAGGCATTATAAGCTGTGGCATGATTTGAGTGGCTGCCTGGTAGCATTCCACATAGACCTCTTTGTCTGAGGCAGCACTTGGCTGCCTGACAAGGACTGGGAGGATCAATTCTTCTCCATTAATCACTCTGTCCTCAGCATCGGCGCTGCCGCGGGCTGGGCCAGCCAGGAGGATCGGTTTCCCCCAGCACGAGGTGTTCCATTTCCCCATTAATGGGATCAGTCAGGCCTCCCCAGCCCCATGGGCATGGGGAAGCCGTGTGGGGTGCCCCTGCCCGGCTGGGTCTCCTCCGGCTGAGCACGGGCTCAGTGGCAGGGCCTCGTCCTTACCCCGAGGAGCTGCAGCTGGCACAGCTTCCAGGGTTGAGGACTTCTGGGAAGGACAAGTGCTCCTGCTGGAGAAACAGCCAGGATCACGAAGTGTCACCTTGTTGTCACGACCTTTGCTTTCGGTTGTTTGTGTTGCTGAATTTTTCACCCTGGATTTTGTGGAACGGAGCAGTCCCATACTGTGCTCCTGACTCCCTTTCAATCCCTGTGCATGCTCAGAAGAGGTGACGTGGGCTGCTGCTGTATTTATCCTTCTTTTGGTTTGACACCGGCAAAAGTGAGAATTATTTAGGGAAGTCATTGCACTCCAAAAGCAGGACACAAAATGTGTTTACTTGATTTGTTGGTTAATATTCTTTATATCTTGCCTGAAGGCAACATGGGAGTTGATATGTCAAGACGACAAGCTGAGAAGAACTTATTTTATTTATTTATTTATGAAATAAAATGGTGTCCCCTCCAGTAGCTTGTCCCATTTTAGCATTAACTGCTGGTGCTTCCTCCACACAAATCAGTAATCCAGGCAAATGCAAGCCTATAGTGTCCCTGGGGGTAACAAAATAATGTTTTTCAGCAAATGAGAAATAAGGGTTAGAGCTGGGACTGTTCCCTAACCAGCCATGTGGCATGAGCCATCTTCCCAAAAAGAACTGCCAGAGAGAGCTGTGTGACATAAAATAAATACATTTTTACGTCAAGAAGCTTTTAGGATGAAGAACCTTGCTCCAATGGGTAAACTTCTGTTTTCCTAAGGGTGAGAGGATGGAGGGGTATTGCTTGCCCCTTCTGAGCTGATGGTTTGAAGAGTACCGAGGAATTTTATTGTCTTTTGTGCTTGAGGTTGTCCCTGGCCGAGGTGGATCCGTGTCTCATGGCAGGGGCCTTGGTGGCCGGAGTGAAGTGGGGATGTGCTGGGGTGGGTCTCAGTACCAGCTCTGGCTTTGGAGCTGGGGCTACTTTTTGCTTTGCTGGCTCTTCTGGTGGATTTGCAGAGCAGGGAGAGGCTGGAGCTGTGTGAGGGAGAAAAGGAGAAGGTGGCTGAGGTGCCACCAGTGGAGATTTGGCACGTGGAGGGGGCAGGGAGCCAGAAGGGCTTGTTCTCCTCTGCTGGCAGGGTGACTCTGAGCACACAAAGCGAGGAAAATCTACTTGAAAAATGAATTTTTAGATGAGAAGTGTCATTTAAGTAAAAAAGCCCAATGTGACTGCTCTTCTCTATTAAGATGTGACACAGAGACATACAAACACACTTTGGGGTGACCCAGTTTCTTCTTGATTCCCTCCCCTACTCCTTTTTTTAAATTTTTTTTTTAAGTTTTGGAGACATTGTGCTAGAATGTAAGATGAGAACAGAAATCATTGGGCAGTCTTCAGTTAAGAAGACTTTCATCCTTTGAATAAATCCCCCCTGCCAGAGAGTGGAAAGCTAAGTGGGGCAAGAGAAAAGGAGCCCCTGAGAGGACAGGCTTATTGATCCTGTAATGAATAGTCTTGTGTTAATCTTGCTGAGGCAGCGTCTCAAGACTTATGGCATTTGGCTGGAGGAAAAGACATGTGTATGTGTGTAAATTCATGTTTCCATGAAGTGCTCCAGCCATGTTTTGATGTGCTGGCTGAAATATTATGGCCAGGCTAAATCAAAGCTGGCTGCTTTGGTTTTCCTGCTCAAATCCTGCCTCCACCTGTTTTTGAGGACAACAGGAGATTGTTGTGAGGGATGTGGGACTCCCGGGAATAACAGGAGGGTGTGAACCACGACGGTGGTAACACTGCAAAATGTCTCTTCAGCCACTTTATTCAAACAATGTTTAACCTGAATAAAAGGCTTAGCCAGCTGTAGAAGGCATCACTGGTGTATGCTGGAACATTTTGGTGACAACCTGTGTGTGCATCTGGGCCAAGACCTGATCTTTGTGCAGTGTCCCACGTGACAGCTGCTGATGCCAACTGCAAAGATAAGGCTGTGTCCTCTCTGCTGTTTATTAAGGATGCTGGCAAAATGTTGACTTTATTAATAAACCAAACCCCCACCCGCTGTAACTGGAGGTAAATCCAGTGATTTTGTGAAGCCGATTTGTTTATTCAAGGTTAAAATCTGGCCTGCTGGCCTTTATTTGAATGGTGACTGAGTAATTTCACCGGCAAGTGTGCTGGGGTCATTTCCTTGTTTAGATGTTGCATTACCCCTCCTTGTTTTTATTTGAGGTTCGCTCTGTCTGGGCCCACTTTACATTCTTAAATGTAGGAATAAAAAAGTTTTGAAGAGTTTATTTTTCAGAGGTTCAGTGTCACTGTTCTTGCTGGATTGATAATCTTAATGGGTTATGCTTGGAATGGTTCCAAATTCTAATTTTGGAAATGGAATTGTTTTAGTGATTAAACAAAGTAACTGAGGGCATCACCCTATTAAATAAGATATTTCATGCATATGATTAATTATAATCTCAAAGTAAATCGTTTTGATTTAGAGATTAATGTTGATTCTTTGCTTCAAATTTACTGTCCATTTGTTTTCTTAATTAAAATTAAAGGTGGAAGACAGATAGCAGAAGAACCTCTTCAGGATGTTGATGTTCACTTTGTTAAATAGAACATTTTTCATTAGGAGGCTCAGAAGTAATAGGCTTGGTATAACTATATTAACCCTCAGACAATAGTGGATAGATTGTATGGGTTTTCTATTGCTGGCTAAGCTCGTCATGCTTTAGATCACTTAAGAAATATTGGTAGCTGATCTTCTGGCTTGAATGCAGTCCCTTTCAAAATTAAAAGGTAGCCTTTGAAAAATAACTTCCTGCTTTTTAGAGAGGAAATTTCTCCACCATGCTACTTGAAGAGAGTGTATTTAAAAGTATATCATGTTCCCAAGTCAAAATAAGAGTGTGTGGGAGTAGAGGGAAAGTCTCCTGTTCCCCATCACACAAAGCATCTATACCTGGTCCTGGTCCAAATGGACCCAGCATCATATCAACTTTTATAAATGGTTATCTTTTCACTGCTCAGCTGTAAAACTAAATCCAGTGGAGTGTGTTAATGCACTGTGTTATCTCTGGATATGACAGCCAGAAACAGTACAAGAGGAATATTGACACAACACTTGTGCTTCCAATATATGCTGAGCAAAATGTATATGAAATACTTTATAATGCACAGGGAGGCCATAGAAAGGATTTGTTGTGTTCATGCAGTAGAAAGGTAACAACATGGAAAGCTTTTTACTGCAAGGATTTTAGGCTTTTGGGGAAAATGAATATCACTGATAAAGCTCCAAAGCTGCTTTGTATTGATGGGGTATGTTATGATACAACATGATGGTCTTAATTCATCTTAATAAGAATGCAAATTATTGCCACAGCAAAGCAGTATTGAAGATCACTGGAGATCAAATAATGGCAGAAAATTCCCCCACGTCACCACTCTGGTGCCTGATTGTGGTTTACAGCAGCAGCATCTCGTGCTTGATTTCTAGGAGATCTTGAGATAAGATTGATCAAACTACAAAGGCAGAGGAAACTTGGAAAAAAAGTAGTGCACCAGGGAACCATCAAGTACACTGAAGTAATTTGTGATGGATGTCTGACTGATCTGATCCTTGGCTGCTGCTTGGTTTTCTGCGCTGTTCCTTCCCAAGATGTGTTTTTATGGCTTTTGATGCAAAGGAAATCTTCTCTGCTCTTTAATGTGTAGACCAATTGCCCTATAGCAAGGTAGAAATCACCCGGGTCATGTCTACAGGCTCTTTCATTGAGCCAAAGTCCTCTCCTTGCATAACTACTTCTGATCAGATGGTATTAAGCCATTTTCAGTTGTAAGCTTTTGGAGTTGGGGTTTGTGAGATACAGCTCTAATGAAATAGGTTTTTTTCCCCCCACAAGATGGAAAATTCATTCCATGTGAAGACTATAGCTACCATTTCAATAACAGCCATTTAAAATGTACTATTTATTACACTGTGAGTGGTTCAAAACTTGGCTCTGGTGCATTCCTGGCATTGCTCATGCAGTGAGCACTGTTAAGCATTCTGAAAACAAACTCAATGTAGTATTTCCTAGTGTGCTTCTCCTATGAAAACTGATTTGAGCCAGTGTTAATATAAGAAAATCCTCCATCAGTTGAATTTTCCAAAGAGTTTGTTTAAAATTTAAGGAGCATTTTCAGAAACTCTCCTATGATGTTTGTGGTATCAACACATCAGTGAGATACAAGATTAAAAGCAGCTTCTGCTGTCTCAAAATGTGCTTTCTCACACGTCCTGTAAGACCAGGTCTTGTTTTCAAGATCTGTTACTGGTTGTACTGTAGCTCCCAGCCCTGTTTAAAATGTCCTTTTCCAGATGTGCCCATTCTGTGTGTTTGAGGTGAGCAGGGTTTGGGCTCTGTCCTTGTCAGTTGTGCAAACACAGCTGGATTGGAGAGGACAGTTCCGGGTTCCCTCTCTGCTGTTTGGTTTCCCAGAGAAGTCAAAGATAATGATAGGGGAATGCTGCCCTAATTTAGGTTTTATTGGAGCCAACTATGACTTTGTAACCACCACACACAGAGCTGTGTGCTCCCACTGATCCTAGCAGTGTGCAATTCCCTAATTATCCACCATCAATGGAGAACTTCCCGTGGAGATCAAGGAGGCACTGAAGAACTGCAGAGAAGTACCTGCCTATTTATCCTTTCAAAGACCTTCTAAGGGAGGAAAAGGAAGCCCTTGGGCTGCTCTCCCATTAGTTACCCCAGGAGAATGGAGACACTTCCCCTTTTGGTGAACTCCTTGGCACAAGGGAGAAAATGCATCATCTTCTCTTTAGGAACAAGGTCTTGCTTTCCTTTGTTTCCTCTTGTTATATGTGAACCAATTTGTTCCTGATGCATTTTGTCCCTTTCTAGTTAGCTTTGTGTCTTGTCTTTAATGCACTGTGATTAATGTTGGTTCTTTTGTATTCCTCAGCCATGTAAACTTGTTTTTGACATATGATTTATGTTTCTTTCTGGTTTCAAGTGCCTCTTTCTGGCACAGCCGTGATGGTCCTGCTATGCATTCTGTTCCTCTCTATCAGAAGAAAAGCTGTTTTGCTTAAAATAATTATGTATGTATATACACATGCTTTTTTTTTTTTTGACTGCTTTAATCCACAGTGTTATTTATTACTCCCATATGTCAGATTCTCAATTGCTTCTCTTCTGTTCTCCTGTTAGTCAGGACTGGAGCAGAAAAAACTCCCCTCCAGTACTTTCTCTAAGCTTTTTTGTTGTTTTTTTGGTAGCTCGAGGTGGTTAGAGGAGTTTATCCAGAGATTATTCCATTGAATTCCAAGTGATCAGTGTGGTTCTGTGCTGCTTTATCAACAACCCTAGATGAAGTTCTCTGCCCTATGCGCCAGTGGCTTCTTTTCTGGGGTGCTTTAGATCTGGTGATAGTAAATAGTGACATGACCCTTGGGGTTTTATTTTTCCTTTCTTTTTTTGGTCTTTTTTTCCTCATTTAACATAGAATTACACTTGGAATTTAATGTAATAAATTCATGTGTTCTTCCTACACAGTGAGTGATGCTCAGATGTAGAGTTTGCCCAGGAAAATCTCTTCTAGTGCTGCATAACAAAAGCTGCCATTTGTTCCTCCCTCTCTCCCCTGCTCCTAGGGTTGCTCTGTAGATATCCAAGTGAGTTTCCCTGAGTGTCAGGCTGCTGCTCCTTCTGATAGACTCTCTTACAGCTCCTTATCACTTACCCAGATTTCAGCCCCCTGGGCCAGATCATTGCTTTTGGAACACTCGAATTTTCTTATCCTCTGCCGTTCAATCTGCCTCCAGATCTCTCCCACTTGATAGGCAAGCTGATGCTTTCCCCCTGCTCCTCTTATCTCTGCTCAGAGACACTTCTTCCTGGGATAGCATCCCCTAGCTGGAGGAGCCAGAGATGCCTTGCTGGTGCCATCTGCACGGCTACAGAGAGGCATCTGTCCCTGTCCCTGCCAGCCCACGGGCGCTGTGCCTGGGCTCCAGCCTGGCCCCCACCCAGCCCCATCAGTCACAGGTGAGCGGGGCCCTGGTGCCCTCCAGCTCCTCTGCAAAATCAGGGCCCTGCTCCGAAAGAAATGGGGAAGGGGAAAGGAAAAACAGCAAACAAAAGCTTGCTTTAAATGTGCCTTCTGTTCTGTATCAAATTTGGAAATGGAGGTGGGTTTATGTTAACACAGTGGAATTAGAAAAGGCTTATCAGTCAGAATGTTAAATCATAAAGGAAATTAAACTCTTTTAAGCCACCTTGCTGTGGAGTGTGTAATCACTGCAGGGGATAGTGCTTCATCTGAAACCCTTCCTGATGCTGCTTCCCTTGCATGGGTGGGAGATCACCTAGAGTAGGAAAGCAGGTTATTTCAATCAATTAAGCACGGTATATTTACTTTATATATATGCATATATATTTTATTCCTTGTGTCACTGCTTATTAAACTAAAATCCATCATCATAGTTTTTCAATGACTTATAATTTAACCTTTTGCTCTACATAAATATTCCGTTCTCCTTATAGCAATCATAAGAAAGCCTGGTGAACCTAATAATGCAGAATTTAATACAAAATATGTGCAGGAGATAATTGGTGAAATGACCTTTCATTTGTGGCAGTAACTTCATATTCCTGATTCAGAATTATTCCCCTGCCTTCTACCACTTTAGGCTTGTTGTTTTGAATGATGACATCTCTCAATCGGCAGATAGCAGATCTGAAGGAAGGAATTTTCAGGAGGTGTGTTATACCCCATGGACACACATCTGCCTAGGGTGAAAAAGTCTGAGAGCCTGTCAGTAAATGAACCTGGGCTGCTGTGACCACTCTTGGAATTGCCCAGGCTGGCATTTCACACTGAGCCTGCCCCAGGACACTGTCTAAATATTTTTTAGCTTTTAAAAATTTGTAATGAGAGGACCTGAAAGTGCTTCTGGTGTTTCAAGGGTTGCCAAGTGCTGCTCGAAATCCAGGTTTTTCCGGGCTGTCAGTGAGGTAACCATGACAAGGAGTTAAATCCCAAGTGTGGAGCCTCTTGCACGGACACAATCTGTGGATCAGGGGACAGGCATCGACTGTGTGAGCTGGGAGATGTGAAGCATGTCTGGAGATGGCTTCCAGGAACCAAAACTTGGGGCTTTAGCCTGTCATGGGAGTCCTTTTTCACAGGAGCCATCTCTTGTTGTCTCTTTTGTCACATAATTGTGCTTGTGTGGCAGGAAGTGAACGTTTCTCTCCATTTCTGTCAATGTGGAGGGGGCACAGCTGTCTAGGAGTCAACATAGGAGGGCAAGGTTTGTTTCTTGTTTCTTCGGAGGAAAAGGAACTCCCTCACCTCCTTGGTGTGCTTGGCACCATCAGCTGGAGTCACTGTGGTGAGAAATGGCAGCTCACAAGGCAGTGTTTCAGTGCTGGATGAGAGGTGTGCATGCCTAGGGAGCGGCTGTTCACCATATCCCTGGTTTTGTAGGGAGAGAACCCCTGCCATTATTTCCCAAGAGCCAACTGTGACCATGGACAGCACTCCCTGCAGCCCATCCTGCTGTTGGAGGGCATGGATGCTGTTTAAAACAGAATGTTTTCAGTTAGAAGAGATCTACAAGGTTTGTCTCATCCAACTGCACCATATTCCAGTTCCCCAGCACTTGGACACTGCAGCTCGAGGAGTTTGAGCTTAATTGGTCATTGTTACCTGGATATACCTGAAAACATTTTTATGAATGGCTGTAGGAAAGCTGGATTTTTAAACATTCCAGAAACATAAGTCTGAGTACCAAATGCTATCAGAACCCAGATAACAATTTCTTGTAAGACAAGAAGTGTGATTGAGCTAATAGAAGGTATCCCAGATTGTCCAGTTGGTTTGTATGCTAACGCTATTTTTTTTGTTAAGATGAAAGGTAAAAATGTGTGTGTTTTCAGTACATTAATTTTAGTGCCAGTGTTTCAGCATTAGCCTATTTTGTCCTTACCTTTCTATTCCCATGCATGTGGAAATAAGTTATTTGCTAAAGGGGCAATTTAAAATTCGTTTCATGGTGGACAGAGGAGACCAGAAAGCCTCCTTAGAATACTTCTCTTTATTTTACATCTTGATTGCTCCTCAACACTGTGAATGCTCATTTTCCTATCAAAAGCAGCCAAGAATTGAGGCCAAGTGCCAACAGTGGATGGGCCTACATAAACTTCCATCCTCTGCCTGCTCAGCCCCAGAAGAGCATTATGTGAGGAAAGGCATCTTATCTTACACTATTTCAAGTACTTTGGGGCTGAGAATTGTTTGCTTTTCCTTGTGAGGCATTGCTCATTGAAGGAAACCATCCATTTCCATGCAAATATTTGGTGGAAGGCTTTCTCCTTGATTTGATCTAACATATATGGAATTATGGGAACTGACAGAGACAATATCTCAATTTTCTGTTCCTTGGCAGCTCTGAGCCCCCATTGTTGCAGGAGCAGTCACTGACCCTGCTACAAAGGCCATGTGCCCTGGAAAAAAGGTTTGAAGATGTGCACCACTTTGGTAAAAACTGACCTTCAGAGCATAGTTTTTAAACCATATAGTGTCCTGTGTAGAGAAATGCTATGTACCTTCTGTCTCCATGGAAAAGAAATGGGGGAGGTCCTATGGCACAACAGTTGAATGATTTCTATATCACTTAATTTATTTTAAACAATTGTGTCTGTCTAGCCTGAGATCTATTTTACTTTCCACAGTGTTTGGGATCTTTAAAGCTGTATTCCACATCATTTTTCCAGTGAGGAAGTTTTGTCATTAGGAGCCCAAACAGATTATGTGGAAGTGTGTGATGAACATGAAACTGGCCACGTGGTCTTGGAATATGAATTTTGTGTGCCATTTACCCTTGACTTCTGAACAGGGAGGCTAGAGGTATTTGCTTGTGGGTGATTAATTTTCCAGGAGTGTGTTAGCAGATTCTTGCTATGCTTCAAAACAAATGAAGTTTCTGTAACGAGTATAATTCCCATAAAATATGTATTAACTACCCATAGATTAGAAGCAGGAGAGGAATAAATGGGAAAAAAACCTCACCACAAAGATTTTTATGGGAAGTTGCCCAGAGGAAAAGGAGCTGGGAGTGCTGGTGGCTGATAAGGCCAAGGGCACCAGGCCTGGATCAGGAATAGTGTGGCCAGCAAGACCAGGGCAGTGATTGTCACCTGTGTTGAGCACTGATGAGGCCACACCTCGAATCCTGTGTCCAGTTCTGGGCCCCTCACAGCAAAACAGACATTGAGGGGCTGAAGTGTGTCCAGGGAAGGATCTTGGAAGTCTTTTCCAACCTCAATTATTCTGTGATACATTTTTTTTGAGGCCAGCTCTTTGATAAGAGATGAATATTTGTGGAGGCAAGGAAGGGTGAAAGCCCACTGCTGGGAATGGTTTAGTAGGGACTTCATTCAAACAGCATTTATTGTGCATTTCAGAGAGTTGTTGGTACCCAGAATGAACATGTGGAGGAAAGACTCTGGGTTATTTGACAGAAAAAATGGAGCACTAAATGGCTCAGGTGAGCAGGCAGGATTCTTACCTCATGACTGATGGCTGTCTCATAACCCAAATTTGCAAGTTGTGTTTCCTGTCTTGTGTTCTCCCCTGTGCTCTGTCCCCTCAGGAAAGCGCTTTGCAGGAATGTGAAAACTTTGACCACTTTTCTCCAGGATGGAATGAGAATGGTGAGTGTGGAGTGATGCCAATGAGCAACTGGTTTGTAGCACTGCACCAGGGACTTCAGCAGCACCCCTCTCTGCTGATAGAACAGGGATCTAATCTGGCTGGCTGGGGGCAAGAGGAAAATTATTTTGAAGTTGCTTCTGTACACATTGGTTGTGTTGAAATGATATCATACCCATTGTTTCTCTCCCCCGCCCATCCCCTAAGTGCCATTTATTAAAGGGAAGAATATTTTGCTATAATATTTGTAGTTGTTCTTGGCATTTCTTTGCTAGTAAGATGTGTGGCTGGAAAGTTTAAGGTTATTGCTATAAAAATGTCATCCTTTATTTAAAAAAAAAAATAAAAGTGATACATGGCTCTATGATAATGAAGCACTTTGATTAAAAGCATCCAGCAGCCCGTGATGTATGGGAGCTAGCTGGAAGACCATTGGAGTGTAATTAATTATTAGCATGTTCTTTATGAGGTCTGCTTGCTCTTCTCAGGATTGATTTTGAACGGTGGCAGAGAGGCAGGCTCTTGTTTGGAATGCTGCACAGTGAATGTGTGGATGCTGGCAGGAGCAGGTGGCATGTGATGGGTGATGGAGTGCAGAGCCTGTCACCTGCAGCCACTTGCTCAGGCTGAAGTCAGTCAGGTTGTTGAGGCCATGGAGTTGCTGCTGACGGACTGGTTGGGAGCCAGCACAGCTCCTGTGTGGTGGGTGTGGAGCTGTGTCTGAAAAATTGTGGTGGAGCACAGTGGGAGTCTGCTTGGGCTCTCAGCTTCACCTCAAGGGCTGGACACACGCTCTGCCACAAGGTTTTTGTGCTGGGCTCCGTGCCACCTCCTCTGCTCTGGGGTTAAATCGAGAAGTTAACGTAATTTACCCCCTTTTATGATAGCTATATATGCTTTAAATTGAGCTTGTCAGAAGGGAGTAGTGCTAATTCACTGGAAGGGACTTGTTAGAAGCTGATCATCTGAGAAGTGGTTAGCACTACAAAGGATTTTTCTGATCATTCATTCAAGAATTTGAGTTAATGAAACTAAAGTGAAATAGTTAAAGAATGCTGCCCCTTATTCTCCCCTCTACAATTCAAAAATCTTTGTCTCCTGTTAATGTTGGTCTCTGTGAAGAGTAAAATGTTTTAGGCTATCAGTATGTCTGGAAGCATCAAAAACAATCTAATACAATTTTTGCATAGATAAAACCCTCACAAGAAGTTAAAAGGTTTGCCTTACTGTGGTTGTTGGGCTGGTTTGACTGCCTGAACTCTTGGGAGAAAGAGCCTGAGATATTTCCATGATCTTGTTTCAAGTGCAGCTGAGAAACTTAACTTGCTGGTTTTGTTATTACAATATGAATTCATTGAAAGGATTTTTCAGGTGTACTGCCCTGAATGGGACCTGAAGAAAAAATATCTGATGCTAGAAATGTTCATACCCTGCTGCTGAATTTCATGAAAAGCGAAAAATTGAAAACCCCCAAAGCAACAAAAAAACCCAAACCCTGCAAGCATTTAGTGATCATTTGAAAAGCACACAGAAAACCTTGATGAATTGCTGTGGATCTGGGAAGCATGAGACAATCCATGCTGAGTGTAGGGTTATCCCATGAAGAAAGAGGTTAAATTTGGAAATGTTGAAACTCTGTCCCAGCACTTTGTACCCTTACTCCAGGGTAAAACTGTTGTCAAAATTTTACTTTTTACTGAAAACTGATGCCATGTTATGCTATGGTCTACATCAAAATAAAAGAATAGAGGAATTGGGCTTAAACATTGTCCTGTTACTTTTGGATTAAAAACTTTGTATTGAACAGTTTTTTTGAAGGGTCATGTTTGTTAAAGCAATCAAGAGAATCATGGGTAGTATTTACCCAACCAGTCCTTTGCACAAAAAATAATGGAGAGCAGTGGATGGCAGTCAGGGTTGGGTGTTTTTTTTTTTTTCCTTTTTCTGGAAACATCTCTTTTGGGCAGCTGCAAGCAAAAGAGTCCGTGGAGGAGCAAGGCAAGTGTGGCTGGGAATATTTTTGATGAAATACGTGACGGAATGAAAGGCCAAGCACCAACTGCCTGCAAGGCTCCAGCCTGTCCTGACGATGTGAGAGTCAGGGGAAGTTTTCAGGACTGTGTGAAACAGCCCAGGGCTGCAGCTCTGCGTGTGGCTTTCCTGGATGTGGTCGGGAGTTCCCAGTCCTTGAGCTGAAACCTGGAAGCACTTTGGGCTCCAGATCTCCAGCAGTGGTTCCTGTAGGTCCAGCCTTGGGGAGGGATGATGTTGGGAGGTGAGGATTTCTTCTCCTCCCTCTGGATGGGAAGGGGATCTGTGCTTGGAGGGGGGTCTCTTCCTTACTGTTCAGCTGGGAGACAAACAGGATCCAGATATGGTCATACTCAATGTCTTTTCTTCCTGAAATGTCCTTGTTTTTTAGTGCAGTTCCACTGCCGCTTACCCCGTAGCTTATTTCATATATGAAATTAATAGTTTATAAATTACATTTGTGGTTAGCTTTTGCTTATACGTCATAAAGAGAAATATCCTATAATTATTATGGTCCCCTAGTAAATGCACTGTTATTACCTAGTTATTTTGGCCATATGGATTACACCATATTTAAGGTCCCAGTTCAATAAAAGTACATCTGGTTCCTGTGCTGCAAAAACCTATTAAAGACTGAGGAAACCATGCAAATAGATTTATATGGTCTTTTGTTGCATTTTACAGTGTTTAATTGGCCTTTCTATTGAGAGTAACCATGACAAACTTGAAATCCTGGGAGTAGCTACTCTAAGCAATATTCCTGTAGTTACTACAGGGTTAATATCTGCCATGCCCCTGCTAGGACACGTTTTAAGGGTCTCACTCGTTAGACTCTCCTCCACTTCCTTTGGGAGAATATCCCACAGCCTCATAGATCTCCATGTCAGGAAGTCTTTGACCACAATTTATGTAACTGCATATGTTTCATATGGATTTCTCCTCGGCCTTTGCAAAATACGACACGGGGCTTCAGCAGGGATTAAAAAAGAAAAAACAAAAACCAACAAAACCAAAAACTTGAACATGAATGGCATTAGGAACACTTTCTATGTAGTCTATAAAGCTGGTTCATTAAACAAAGCTGGAAATGGGCTGAAGGGGTGGTTTTGGGGGAGGGATTCCACAGCTGGAATTAGCAGCATTTCAGCTCATGGAGACAAGTTTACCAGGACCAAAGTAATAGCTGAAATATTTTTGCTTCCTCTCCACCGACAGGCTCCTAGCCAAGCAGACTCTGTGGTGCTACCACAGTTTTCTGATGTTCTTGTGCTTCAACCAACCATCACTTGCAGATTTCAGACTTTCCCCCTCATTTTAATTTACGTATTCCCCCACCTAAAGAACCTTTAAAGTACTTAGCATGTCTAAATTTGTTGTGCATATTTACAGCAAATTTAAGACTTGCTCCTGGTTTAGGTCAGGATATTGAGTGTTTAGGCTCAGGTGAACTGATAATGCCTGTGCAATTGTGTGTGGCCTTTTGTCAGCTGTGAAATCCAAGCCCAGAACCAGCGCTTCTGGGTCACAGATGGGAGAGAAGGCTGATGTTCCTTAGGCTTTAATCTGCTGCTGGAAGTTTCTTTGAAAAATTACTGCGACTTTTTGCCTTCATTCTTTTCTTTCTCTCCTTCTTCCCGAGTAAATCTTTAATGAGGATCTGAGTAATTTAGTGTATCTCTGTTTCTGAAGTGAGAGGGCAAAAGTTTTGCTTTCCTTATTAAGATATTTGTCTAAGATGGTTCTGGATCATTTTCTTGTTGGCATGATGACGACTTCTTTAGCTGTAGGCTCGTGCTCTCAGCTGTTATTAAAGTGTGAAGTGATAAACTCCTTTTATCTGAAAAGATGTTGGAGACTTAATCACAAAACATACCCAGATAACATTAATATCTGCTAACCCATTTTAAAGAGTGAAAGTTGAAACTTTTTATGATGATCTTTGTCCTTCTGTAAGAAAAAAATAACTTTGGAGGAAACTTTATTTGGTAATCCATGCAGGAATTAAAATTACAGTGCATGAAGGATAGCTGGCACACCAGAGCTGAGTTCCTGTGCAGTCAGCTTACTTAAAATGGGAGCAAAATAGGATTAATGTGCACAGGATTCACTGGCTCTCTCTTTGGGATTTCCTTGGGGCTGCCTCCCAGGGGCATGGGCTATGCTGTACACTCAGGGGGATAAAACCCCTGCTCTTTTTACCTCCAAAAACAAAGCTTCAGGCCATATATATCCAACCTTTGTTTGTGCTAGAGCCTGAAGCTCTGTGTACAGAGGGCTGTGACAGATTTTTAGCCTGAAAACACATTTATTTTATTAATCATGATCTGGACCTTTTTTTGAGGGGGAGGTAGTGAACAGAGATTGTTTTTGCTGTGTAAGGGCACATTCCACTTTACAGCTCCAGGGTGCTGTGGGTGGGAAAGGGGCAAGAGAGGAGCTGCAGTCAGAGACCTCAAGGAAGTGTGAGAGAAAGTTTTGTAGGAAATCCATCTTCCTAGGAAGAGAGACAGAGGAGCAGCAGGTTGCCCAGAATCCAGGTCTGAGTGAAGGGCTGTGAGGAAGGGAAAGGAGCAGGAGAAGGAGCTCCCAGCTGGCAATGATGCCACCAGGAGCAGCTGCTCATCCCACTCGTGCTCCAGCATTTGTAAGGGCAGATCCCTGCCAGGGGAGGGGAAGGGGGAGCATCCAACTTCTACCTCATTCCTGATTTCAGTGCCTGCCACAAGCTGCCTTTCATGGGAACACACCAATGCTCCCTCCCCTCTGTGTGGTGTCGTGGCAGGGATGATGGGAAATGATACTGGACAAAAAAACCCCCCATCCAAACATGTTATTTGGCTAAAATGTAAATAAAGATCTTGCAAAACCAATGACCTATTTCCTGCCCTCTGGCTCCCCAGATATGTCTGGAACTAAATGTTTGAATTTGAATGGTTTTGCAAATCAAACCCTTTATTTGGGTGAAAGAAGGAGGTAATAAAAATAAGTAGAATAAAATTCTCCATTAAAATGAACACATGAAATTTGTCTTTGGTGGCAGTTTTGTCATTGTCTTTACATTCAAAACAACTTTGAAGCATCCAACTTCAGCTGAAATCTGTTGAGCTCCTTAGAGTCACCTTCTCTTTCATGTACAAGAAATAAAATGTAATGCCAGATTTGTTTTTAAGTTTTATTTTTTTTGCTTTGTGTGAAATGTACAGGTGTGCTTGACAGACTAAAACAAAAAATGATCCTTAGGAAGGCAATATGCTCAGGGTCAGAACATGTTTTTAATGCAAATTGGACCATCTTCAGGCATTTTCTCACGTGCTGTGTTTGCACGTTTTTCTTTATTATTGTCGGATGGGCAGCCTTTACAAAAGGGACGTGATCTATTAACCATTTACGTGCACACATCTGCCTTGTATGGAAATCTGCTGGCACAGGAAAATGTGTCATGGCTTGTAAGGGTGCAGGTTCAGCAGCTTGCTGCTCCTGTGACCTGCACAAGCATCTCTTCAGCAGCAATGTTTGCTCTGCTTTGCGGCTGCCTTAGCCTCACACATGCATCCTCCTGGGCTGTCGCTGCAGTTTCACTCTTTTCAGGAGAATGTTTAATTTAAGATGCTATGAAATGAAGCAGAGTAACATGTAAAAATGGTATAAATCCTGAGCACATATAAGCAAGCAGAAATCTGGTTCAGGAATTCTGGGTTTGGAGTCCGGGAACTACAAGAGACTCTTGAATTTCTGTTTATCCTTAGGTTTCTAGCACTGTTCCAGATCATGTTTTTCAGATTTTTCCCTGGAACAACACAACCACGAGAAATTAAAAAGAAAAGAAATTGCCTTTTCAATTGAGTGCAGAATTTCAGGTAGATCTGCCTGGTGCTTCATTAACATTGGGGCTTGACAACAGTGTGGAGGGTGAACTGCAGAACATGAAAATCAGTGTTAGATGACATTTTAAGGTAATTGCTTGCTGCTGCATGCTAGACATCATTAATGCATAGATAAATTCTATTAATGCAAGAAACCTTCTGTTTGTGGTGGAATAGCAGTGAGGAGAGCAGGGTGGAAGGGTCTCCCTGCCCTTCAGGGTAAAAGCAGCAGGAACACCAGCAGCACGTCCATGTGCTGAGCTGTGTAGAAACATGACAAAGATCAAGGCAAGAGGTCTCCAGGCTGAGTCTCCTCCCTCAGCACATGGATCCAGAGCTGCCTGCCAAGCACACCAAGATCCTAATTCCTCTTCCCTTCATATTTGGGAACTACAGAGAGTGGTTTGCTGAGATGTTGCTCTGTCACACTTGGTTCTTCTTACTGATCTCTGCACAAAGGGATGTAGCTGTGATGTCTCCAAATCATGAATATAAAACTTGTCTGTTTTTCCCCTGTGAATTTTTTCTTTTCTTGCCAAGTTTATTTCATATTCATGCCTCCCCTTTCTTGTGTTCGTGTTTTAGCAAGCTACTTGGATTTTCCTTATTTCTGTGTCACTTTTACTTAAGAGACAAACCAACCTTATATATGGGCAGCTATTTTGTGTGGGTTCCCTCCCAACCTTTCCTTATAGTGGTTCTGGTAGGAAATATTTTTTTTTTTCTTGTACATTAACACTAAAAAATCACAGAGGGCTGATATTATTTAAACACAGGTTTTTCTTTGAGGAGAATTCAGCTTGGCTTTCAAATTCAGAACTCACATGCAAGTCTCACAGGGAGAAATCTGTATTTCAGCATCTTCAGTCTCTGTTCTGGACTTGTGTGGTGTCTGGTTATGGGACAGCATTAAAACTTTGTGTGACCATCTTGTGCCTTTGTTTTTTTCTTCCCGTGTGTGTGGGGTGGGATTTTTTATGTGTGGTTAGTTTTTTAGGTTTAGCTGAGGGGTTGTGTGTGTGTTTTAAATTCAAGTTTAGATTTTTATAACAGTGCGTGGGGTGTGGTTTTTTCCCTTCTACTCTCCCTACCTAGATGATATCTCAGCTTTGGAAGCTTTTTCTGAATTGAAATTTGGCACAGATATCTTCATCCAAAGCAAATCTGAAACAAATATGGTTGTAAAACCCACTCATGTTTTCAAGCAGATGTTCCAATACAGTGTGATCTACTTACCTGGTCAGTACATGACCAAAAAAGTCACATTTTAAATGAGTGGATTTTTCCTGAAGTTGTTCACATTTGGTGATGTTTTCCTTCTGGGTGATTGTGTGGAGTCTTTAAAATGAGGGCTGATATTGATGAAGATGTGCTGGTTGTGCCAGGTGAGGGTTATCACTCCTTACAGCTGATGTCAGGAATGTTTATGGGATGGGATCTGAATGCCTGGGATTAACCAGTGTGGGTGAGTCTTCTTTTGACTGATGAGTCAAATGAGTTAGGCTATTCTGGCTGGTGCATGCAGCAAAAAGCCAGGTGTGATATTTGTAGCACATTGGCTCAGAAACCTTTTTTTTGTTTTTGAATTGAAAAGTTACAGGGCCATACAAACGTGTGGTTTTTAACTGGGGAAAATGAGGGTGAAAAAGATCTGTTTTCATTAGGCTTTTTCACCATCCCATGCCATTTCTGGGAAATGGTTATTTATTTTATAATGGTTGGGTTGGAAGGGAGCTTCGAGAACATCTCATTCCAACCAAAGTCCCATGCACTGCCTGGTAGAATCAAATCCTGTGCTGGATGTGGGATGCTTCCATAGGTTTGGAGCAGCCTGCCCAGCCCTACCTACCCCCACTCCTGGAACTGCCAGCCCTAATTTCTTGTCCTGGCCTCTAGCAGTAAATAAAACACTGCCACCAAGAAATTCTGCCTTCCTAATCTCCAGTCTTCCCTTGTTTGTTGGTAGCTTGAAAGCAAAATTCAGATAACAATATATTGATTTCTGTGTCAGGCAATCTATCAATTTACTGTGTTTCCTATTAAAAAACCAAATATACAATATCTAATTATGTGATACGTTTTGGAAGGAAGATTAAAAATACTTAAAAAAATCAATTGAATTTAAGTCTGTATATCTTTGAAATGTGTATTGAATGCAGCTGTCTCTGGCTGTGCTTTTTTGGCTTGCTATCACTCTTTAGAATGTCAGTGTTTTAGACCTGAATAAATATCTAGCAACCAAGAGATAATAAAAATGTTATTTAGTATTCTGTTCCCAGTGGCTTAGGAAAGATTACAAACCCTGATAGCTGGTTAGTGATCCTAAGGGTTTTCCAGCAAGTTATTTAACTATTTGTTTATTAATTTAATTTATAGTAGTTAATGAGAGCTAAAATACAGGATTCAGGATCCCAGAAAAACAGACATAAATTATGAATAAGTTTAAAGAACATGACGTATCAAGTGCTCATCCTGGTAAACCACCAGGAGTTTGGTGTCTGTACCACAGATATTTGTGGTAATCCTCTTCTGCCTTCTACAGAGCTTTCTTTTAGTCTTCATTGCTGCTCTGCCAGTTCCCACTCATCTCATCTCCAAGACAGGGAAAGATTTCAAAGCTGGCATTGAGTGGAACATATGAAGTGCACTTAAAAATGTAGTGGATGTTTGCAAATGGGTGGGGTAATTCTGTATGGCTTTCTTACTGTCTGGTGTAGAACTCCAGGCACTTCCATGTGGTGTGTGGAAAATTTTTAAAACAACCAACCAAACAACTTTGTTATATTCTATTCACCTAGATCAAAGCTAGTTCACAAATTCCTAGTGTTATGGAACATCTTTCTTAAATCTAAATATAATTCTGTCCACTCTTTGCCAGGTTTCAAGGTCCAGATGGCTCAGGCTTGTATTTATGCTGGATGCTAATCTGTCTTAATATTCTTGTATTAATCACCAAAACTGTTGTAGGGTCTTGGGACTGGTTCCTTTGAAAACTTAGATGTGCTAATAGGTGTTTGTCAAAGTGAGGTCCTTGTGGGCTCAGACCCTCAAAAAGATGTTTGAGTCAATGTTTATTTTTCAAGGCATACAGGGATGCAGAGGTTTATATAAGATTATGTATATAGAAGTTAGTGGTGTAGAATTATGAGCTATTTGATTAAAGGGGTGCTGAAGTGTTCAACTCCTTAAAGACCAGTTTAGCCTGGGTATTTGAAAACAAGAACCCTTAATCTAAGTCATTATAGTTTTGGTATTGTAACCAAACACAACTGTGCTCATAGCAGTTGTGGAATAAAATGGAAAGTGAAAATTAAACAGGGGAAAATTTACTGCTCTTTCAATCATGCTGAGTTATTGTAGTCATGTAAGAACACTTAGAAAAGCATGAAGCACTTACAGTGCCAAGTTTCTATAATATTATCTGGCAAGTAAAATGGTGCAGTATTATATAAGTTAATATTTCTTGACACATGCTGACATTTTAGTTAAAGCTTCTAAATTATTTTAGACTTTAAGGAGAATGTGCATATTTTTTCTGCATTCCTGGCAAACTTTTCGAGTTGTTTGGTGTGGTGCTTGCTTGATTCTGATCTGCCCTGTACACTTGTAACTTAGAAATTTTAAATTTAACTTGGGCAGTTGTTGATTCTGTGCAGAGGTTGAGTGGGAAGTTCTATGCTCTAGAGCATGTGCCCCCCAGTTTTAATATTTTATTGTGTGAGGGTGTTTGGAGGTAACACCATCTCGTGACATAATCACAGTTCCTTTAAACTGTGGGAATAACAGTGTAAGGAGTGATTATGCTGAGCTCTGGAGGAAATCCAGAAGCTGTTTCAGGAAGTACAATTAGGTTTTTTTCAGTTAGATGTAAGATGTCAGTAATGTGCTTGGACCTGAGAGGAACTTCAAGCTGGTTATCTTGGTGCTGTCTTGCTTAAACTTGATTTTAGCAGAGTGTTGGGAAGGTACCTGGAGTATCCCAATGGAATACCAATCATCTGTGCACTCAGTGCAGGGTGCATGCAACAGATACTCTGCATGGACTACAGAGGAAGTGGTCAATAAACTCTGTGTGCCTGCAGCCAGGCTGATTCCTCCTTGAGACACCTCAGACATTTCTGTGCACACATTCCTGGTATCCAGAATGCAACCAGGCAGGAGACAATGTGCTGTCAGCCCTCCTGGGCCTTCAGAGGGTCAGAAAGGAGAGAGAGACTCCCCAGCTAGCTTTGGAGGGTTGGGTTTCACGTCAAGTGGGACATGGTAATCCAGTTCTTTCCCCTGTCTATTAAAGAGAAAAATAACCAAGCTAGCCAGATTTGGGCCAAAGCAGAGAAAGTGGGCAAGCACCCAGAGAGCATCCATAGAGTGCTTTCTCCCTCTGAGCTTGCTGAGGAGGAGCTTGCACCTGGAGGCAGTGAGGGTGAGGAATGAACCCTGGAGAGATGAAGGTGTTGCTGCGCTGTGTGGGGACGGCTCTGTTGGGTGATGTGCAGTGTGTGAGCTCTGATAATGGAGAATGCACTTTTGGCAGCTGTGTCTGTGACAGAAACGTGCCCATGGCAGCTTCCTGGAGCCTGGATCCTGCTGCCCAAAGAGACAATCTGTGGAGATTCATTTTAGAGGATACACTACTTCCTAGGATTTGAGGTGGGAATGGAGGGTTGAATTAAGTGTGAAGGAAATAAGCTGAGTCAAGTTCCATAATTGTTTCATTATGGTCACCACTTTCTGTCTGGTGGATAAACTCAACCACCTTAATAAATTTTGGGGCTGCAGTACACTGAACTTGCTGTAGGAAAAGTTGGAGACGTAGTAACTACACCTCACAGAAACATTCAAATCATATGCCAGAGGCTGCATTTCACAGTTCCAGCTGCTGCCCTATGGGTCATTGTAGCTGTGCTGTGCTTGTTCTGGATTCTAAATGTTGTCTTGGAAGCTCTTGGCTTTGGTCTATTGCTTGGTGCTTCATGAGAAGCTCTACTGAAATATTTCAGTATATATGATAGGATAAACCTTGGAAGATGATAACAGAACTTCAAATCTTTGTAGTGTCATGTACATGATTTAGCTGCTTTGGTTATGTGAGATAATAAGCATTAAAATTAATTATTTACATCCACATGAGCTCCTCCAGTGGCAGTGCAGGAAGAGAGCAAAGAGAGAGTTATATTTTGGAAGAATTTCTGCATCAGGCTGCATTGTTTCCTAAGCCAGAAAACGAGCTGAGCTGCACGCAGCTGCTGCTGTGAGGTCTCTGCTCTCGAACTGCTGCTTTGCCGAACTCCTGCATCTGCCCACCTGCTCTCACTCAGCCCAAAACATCCAAAAATGAAATCCAAACCACAAAAAATGGCTCAGAAACAACTGCCCTGTCCCATCCAACCATGCAGTCATCCTCAAGCTGTTCTCTCAAACAGGCCTTGCAGTGAATGATGTGGAAGGGCAGGTGAGGAGGCCGAACAGCCTGGAGACCTTTCTTCCTTATAAATCAGTGCTGGCAAATTTATCTTTTATTTAGAGTGGGGATTCAAAAGTCAGTCTGCATTCTCACCTATTTCTAGTTACATTGCAGATGATTTCTGCTGGAAATCTTCGTTTCAGATGTGACTGCATCTGGAGTTATCCTCTACTTATTTGACCTCACTTCACCAGAAAAAAATTGTCTTTATTTTCTCATTAGAAGACCTGGTTCCAATATTGTGAAGTTTTGCTCTTTTTTTTGCTTACTTTTTTAGTAAAGCTAATGAACTATTTTCTGAAACACGTGTAAAATACAATTAGTAATATATTTTACTGTGTTATTTTTGACAACAGGCAGATAATTACCTTCAAAAAATAACAGATTTTGATCTAAATAAGTATCTAAATTATAGTCGTTGAGCTGTGAAGAAAAACAAATCCAGCTAATCCTTATTTGCATGTGCCAATTAGCTAAGTGTTAATCAATCTTCTATATAAATGAAAATGAGAAGACTCAGCTCTCTGGTAAGATAATGTTTCCCATTAACAAGTAAAACCTCCTATTGCCATTACAGGAGAAAAAATTCCACTTCTCTTCCTGTTTAAAATGCCAAAAAAGACATCAATAAAACACATTTTCTTTAAAAAAATCAGGTTTTGCATATCTGTTTGTTGAGAAACTTTTGGTCAAAATATTTTGATGGCTTTTATGACTTTGGAACACCAAAAAGAATGCAGGAATGGTTCAATAGACAAGCAGCTTTGTTCTCTGCTGCCTTTTCCCACTGTTGCCTCCTAGTTTTGAAGAATATACCTTAGTACAGGCATCATTGCCTTCGAAGTAAGAGCCTAGTAAAAAAATTCCCATATGGGGAATTGTGATGTTGAGAGTACAGTGTTTCCTTTTATGGGGAAGCAAGGAGCAAGCATTTTGATTTTTTTTTTTTATATATGTCACGTTTATAAATCTGAAAATAGCTGTGTGTGCACTGCAAAGAAGTTGTGTGTGCCTGTGTTTGTCCAAGACTTATATTTCACAAGCTATGGGATGATAATTCCCTTGAAAGTAAAAAAAAACCTGTTGATCCCACTCTGTGCAGGGGCAAGATATGCCAACCAGGATTTAATAACAGCTCTGTGAGGATAAATGCCATTTATCATTTGACTAACCATGAATGGTTTGTCAAACCACTTCAATGAACAGGATTGTAAGCATGTAAATATCCCCAGGACTGCTTAAACAAATAACATTTCTATGCTAACATTTATATCTCTACCTTCTTCAAACTGAGTTTGATATAGGGAATATAGAGTTTTGGTTTGTGGTTTGTTCATTTTGGTGGGGATTTTTTGATTGTTTTGTTTTTGTGGGGGTTTTTTTTGTCTTTTTTTCTTTTTGGTGGGGAGATATTTTATGATTTGTTTGTTGGTTTACTGGAGCAAATTCAGCTTTCAGATGTGTGTGTCCTTTCAAAGCTGGAAAATGAAGCAGCAGGCTGGTGCTGTGAGAAGTGAGCTTTTTCAGAAAGGTGTGCAGTGATCCTGAAGTGATCCCCACAGACCACCTATGGAAGGATTTGGAAGGATTTTTCTATATGGTTGTTTGATGATTTCAGGCAGACTGTGATTTAATCTGTGTTTTCAAGTGTTTTAAAAGACAAAACTGAAACATTTTCATTGGCTTTTTACTGCCTATGTCAGTATATACTTTTGCAAGAGATTATGCATCTACTTAGCATCAATGGTAGTGTTTTAAATACCATTGTAATTTGTACACTAAATTACAGTTCCATGCAGAGGAGGACAGTGGAGCCCATAATGTTTGTAGGCAAAGGGTGAAATTTGTGTGATAACTCTGTAATGAATGCAAATGTATTTTGCTAAAATTGAATTTTATTGAAAAAGCAAACAAAAACTTTCTAGCCTATTTGAAATTTCAGGTTCTTCAAGGGTTGGCTTTAACATGCACAAGTATTCTCTGAAAATGTCAGCCTGGAAATTTGTTAGCAGGTGTCAGGATTTTGAGGAGTAAATGGATGCTCATGTAGGGTTTTAAAATTCAGGTGTCTGTTGTAGCAAGATATTCACTAAAAAAACCAAAACAACAAAACAAGAAAAAGACAACCCTGCAAAAAAATAAAAAAAAAAAAAGAGAAACAACACACTCTGTCCCTCTCCCTGCAACTGGACAAG
This sequence comes from Nicator chloris, assembly GCA_013400495.1. NCBI lineage: Eukaryota > Metazoa > Chordata > Aves > Passeriformes > Pycnonotidae > Nicator > Nicator chloris. The sequence goes on from WAAE01003406.1 coordinate 204,474, forward strand.
GGAAAGAAAATATAGCAAAATATAACCTTGTGGGTTTAGGGCAAAGAGATCACTCAGCAAACACCATCACACGCAAAAGAGATTCAACCTGGGGATGTTAATTGAATTTATCACTAAAAAAAATGAGATAATGAGAAGTGAAGTAAATCTTAAAGACAATGCTGTGCAATAAAGGCTTTGTCAATAACTATATTTAAATCCTTGGGCTAGACAACATTTTCTTAAAATGTCTTGTTTTTAATTCTAAAATGTGAAGTTCTGGAGTTTCTACTGAAAATAACTGCACAACCATTTTCCCCAACAAAAAAATAACAGAATTTCAGCAAGGACCCTACAACAACACTGGCAAACTGGTGGTGCTTTGAGATTTCAGTTTTGCTATTGGTATGTTAGGGGGAAAGAAGGACTGAACCTGAGCCAAGTTTTAAAGGCTGACAATAAACCACTCCCTCTCCCCCTGTGGCCTCCTTCCTTGGAAACAAAAGTCTGTACAAAAACTCCCCCCTAGGTTTCATTAGTTCTTGAACTCGATATTGATCTCACACCAATCTCGACTCAGTGCATTTGACTAACGTGAACAGAACTGCTCTTGATTGAGGGCAGTGCAGAGCTGGAGACCAGAGTTATCACCAATGAGTTCAGTATAATTACTCATTCCCTTCTCAATGGGCTGCAGTTAATGCCCAAGTTAATCTGCTATGTGGCATGCCTATTATTTTTACTTTTTTTTGTGCTTTCCATGTTTTGAGATCAGTTAAAGCAGTAAAATAATTTCCTTGTGCATCTCTTAGTAAAGATAGATGTGGCTGTTTTGGCCAATTGGTTATCAAGGGTTCTTAGGACACTGAAATAAGACATTCTTCAAGTAGATGTGTATTTTCTGGTGTGGGAATGGAGAGCCAGTTAATGCTGGATGAAGGCATTTTTTGAGTTGATTGTTGTGCTCACAGGAATCTTTGTTTACCAACCCTAATTTGTTTTATTGCTGTACAATGTGATGTGTGAGTAGGTGATAATTCAACACTCCTAATTTCCTTCTGACCACTCAAGTATTCTTTGTTTGCTGTTGTTAGAGGTGAAAATGTGGAGCAGCCTTGGGAAGATTTTCCAGTGCTGAACTCTGTGAACATCTTTCCACACTTCTTGGAGGTTTGGGTTTCCATTAGTTATTTTTCCAGAGAGCAAGTTGCTTTCAGAAGTATTCACATGGGAAAACTTTAATTTTTAAAATAATACAGAGGAAAATGCATGGAATTTCAGCAAGTCCCCATATATAAAATGCTTGGTTATGGAGAAGTGTGATCTATTTTTCAAGTTCCTGTAGAATGTCAATGACTGAATTGCAAATACAAACCCACTAATGAACAAACCCCACATATTTTGTATGGGCCACTTCAAACTTTGCCTTGGTACCTGAAGTAAACACAAAGAAAAGCAGTGAGATAGCTCTTTACACATCCTACTTAAATTAAAAGTGAATAACCAACTTGTTCAGCCCCCAAAACATCCTCTTGTCTGACAAGGCCATTGGTTTTGAGCTTTCTTCTTGCAATTGTCATCAGCCTTGTTGATGTTTGTGTCTCAGAAGTGATTTGATATGTGGAGGTAATGTGTTCTGGAGTCCACGACACACAGTGTCTTTCTTTTCAAGGGATAGAGATTTACAAAACTTGATTTCCCAAATGCCATTCCATACTATCTGGCTTTCTTGGTATAAGGGTGTACTGAAAAGAAAGCCTCTGTTTCCCACCATGTGCTGCAATTTGATATTTGCAGTGATTGGGAGTTAATGAGAAGGGAGCTGTGCTTCAAGATTCAGTCTTGTTCTGTGACTGGCTGACTTGGAGCTGCTGGCTAATAGAGAGGTCCTGATTTGTTTTAAATGTCACAGCTAGGAAGAGGGAGCACAATAAATATCATAAGTTCATCTAATATTGGGAATAGAAAGTGATCTGACAGTATTTAAAATGCCTTGCACACTCATACAAAACAGCATGAGTAAATTATTGTCAGAGCCATGTGCTGTGAGGAAGAGAGATGAACTTTTAATTGTTGTATCATACGAATAAATTAGAAAAGAATAGTTTATTCTTCATGGACGGGGAACTGCCATGGTGGGCATGTATTTAAGTTCTTTTCAGCACTGAATCTCTGTTATATTTGCATTTGCGGTGCAGGGCTCCCTTCAGCTGACCTCTGAGCATGCAGGTTTAAACTGTGAGAGTAACCAGAGCCTCCAAAGTCCTTTTGTGCCCTGGCAACATGCTGCTCTGTTGTGTAAATAACCTTCATTCTTTAGATATTTCTCAAAGTGTAGAAAGCACAGGTATTATTTATGTGAGGCATGAATTTTTCCTCACTGAAATACTCTCTCCTTTCTTTTCTGAAAATTCCTGTTTCACTGGCAGCAGCAGAACTGCCAATACAGACAGGGAATTTCTTGTCCTTGCATGTTCTATGAGCAGAAGACAGTGGATGACAGTTGCTAAAGCTTTGCACCTTTATTTTGACCATTATTACAATTAGAAATGCACTTGTAGGGAACAAATTTTGTCTGGATGTGCAGATAAATGGGAAGTTATGACAGATAATACTGCTTGTGCCAGGGCATGGGAATGACTAAGGCTGAGGGAAATAAAGCATTACCAGGAATGTTCAGCCTCACAGAGAGGAAATGCAGAAAGTACAAGTGTTCCCATTTCAGCTAGTGCAGATTTTTCATTCAGTTCCTCACCTACAGTGCAAGTTGTTTTTTTTTTATAAAAACTTTTGGCCAAGTTTTTATATAGCCACAGTGATGCTAAATTATTGTTGTCACCATGATGGATCCACATGGATAAATGGGCTCCAGGGCTGCATTTCGTAAGTCTCATTTAAACAAAAAAATTTGGCTGATGTAGTTAATATATCTCACAGTGCCAAAACCAAGCTGGTGCTTTTGTGTTGTTCTTTGAGGCAAAGTAGGCTTAGAACAATCTTATGACTACCTGGAAGCAAATTGTGGTGAGGTGTATGTTGGTCCCTTCTCTAAATTAACCAACAACAGGACAAGTGGAAATGGCCTCAAGGTTGTTCCAGGGGATGTTTAGATTGGTGATGAGAAAAAACTTCATCACTGAAAAGCTTGTCAAGCCCAGGGAGGGGCTGCCCAGGGCAGTGGCTGGGTGCCCATGCTGGAGGGATTTAAAGGAATTGTGGATGCTCAGGGAATGGTTTAGTGCTGGCCTGGGCAGCGTGAGGTTAATGCTTGCACCCCATGATCTCAGGGGTCTTCTCAGACCTAAACGATTCTATGACTCTGTGAAATTAAGTTAGTTAAAATTTCATACCAAAAATTTATAGAGGGCTGGAAAAAAATGAAATCTCAGCAAGACCCTGGCTTTCAACCCAGATCAAGCCTTGTGCCTCCACGGGAAGGATGGCCCTTCAAAAATGGTGATATAAAATAGAATCCATGATGTCATTTTATTAACCTTCAGTATCTTAATATTGAGGGTGTACCTGAGCTAGATTTTACATCTTTTCTTTTAAAAAAGGATAGCTAGAAATGCACAAACAAACAAACCAGTCATCCGATTATTTTAGTTTATTTATTTTTAATTCCCAAGACCAGGGAATTAAAATAAATCTCTATTTTTATGTTGTGTGTCAGCAGCAATGGGTATATAACCTAAAAGTGAAGGAAGATTTTTCTTTTGCTTATGCACAGTGAGTTTGTGCTGTATTTGAAGGTTGAGAGCTGAATCTTTCCTTCAAATATTTCTATTCGCGGGTCAAAATCTGCTATACTCTAGTTGGAGACCTGATCCTAGTTGGAAATAGCAATTAAGAAGTTTGCTATTGAATATCAACCCTATTTTTGGTCAACATATGACATGTGAATTTTATATTTATTAAATAAAGCTGCTGATCTCTGCCCAAACTCCAATTTTTTGCATCTGGATGTATAGCCAGGAAAGAACTAATTCAGTCATTAGGGCAAAAACGTGGTAAAAATTTTTCTTAGGTATGAAGTGGTAAGCCCTAATGAAGTATTTTGCAGCTAAATATTCAAGTAAAACTCATTGGGCTACCCTCAAAGCTTATTAAAAGGGCCAACAAATAAAAGAGAAAGAAATGCAGTATTTTGTCAAAGGAATTTAATCCAGCAGCATTTCTGTATTATGCCATCCGTGTACTTGCGTTCAGCAAATCTTTTTTTAAAGGCTGAGCAGCATGAGACAGCTTTTACCCCAGAGGAACACTAATTGGTGATTTGAGAGAAATGTTAAGTATTTCCTCCATTCCTTAGTTCTATTTTTCTGCTTCTGCAGTAAAAGCATAAGGAGGGGATACCTGACAAAGGAAGAACCCACAGTTAGTAAATGCTTCACTGCTGGTATGTCTGTCAGGAAATTAGATCAATGAAAATTAATTCACTCCTATAAGAGTAATTTCCTCACTTAATGTCTTCATCTAACATGAGGGTGCCTTCTTCCCTGCCTGCTTTGAGAGCAGTAAATCAGTTGAGCTTTCTATTCCAGACAGTGCTACAGAGATCCTTAAATTCTCAGTATGACATGGTAACATTTTCCTTTCCTTTCTGGTTTTTTTTTTTTTGGTTTTTTTTCTGAGGCTGAAAGTATCCCATGAGCTCAGGAAGGTTGTGATTCTGTGGCCATCTTGGTGCAGAGGGCATTAAAGATTTTTCAAAGTAACTGCTGCTGTTTGAGCCAAAAGAGGCTGTTTCTTCGTTTTTATTCTGCCATAAGCTGTGCTTTAAGTCACTCCACGCTTCTCCCCTTTTGCCCCGTGTGGGACAGCAGTGTTCTCTAGCAAGGCTTGTCTTCTTTTGTGAACATAAAAGTAATGAGAGGGGAGAGGGAATATTTCATGCTGTGATTCACTTACTGAGCAATGTTAGGACAAATGTCTAAGTTACTGTGACTCCCTTTCTTCTCCAGCCACTGCTTTCTCTTGAATGGGACAGCAACAATATCCTGGGGCTGGAATTGTGGTTTTATCACCTGCTCAATGGGATAGCTCTTCTTTCTGAAATCTTATGCAGGTGCATGGCCTTTTCCTTTGGTATAAAACTGCATTTTCCTTTGGAATAAAACTAGGGGACAATGATATGACAATATCTAAGGCTTGATCTAAAGTAATAAATAGTATTCATAGGTCCTTCAGCCGTATTTTTCTTAAGCTCTCCACCGTTTTCTTAAGGACTTTTAAGAACTGCTTGTAGCTGTTATTAGAGCCTGAAGAAATGGAGAGGGTTCAGGGAAAGAACTCTTTGCTGCACAGGTTTTCCATACTCAATAATTTGTGCTGTAACTGCTGCGGTCGGAAAGTTGGGAAAAGCAGAGTCCGCAGGAAAATGGAACCTCCAGATCACTTCCAAACACAGTTTGGTACTGTTTTGCAAGGGCTGTTTGGGAGCTGGGCGTCAGATGTTTTCTTCCAACCCAGTAAAAATGGTAAGGACTATGATGAAGTGTTGACATTTCTGCTCCTCAATTACTGTTTTCTCCTAAGCTATCTCAGCACAGGCACCTCTGTGTTATTTGGCTATGCTGACCTATAGGGCTTTCTTAACCTTTCTGGAAACTCAACTGCCAGTCACAGGCTGGATATAATTACTCTTTGGTGCTGAAACAGACCTTTTCTCCAGCTTTGAAGGCTGAGAGATTGCCTCAGGTATTTAGTTAACTGGCTGAACTTTTTTAATTGGTACAAACTGTCTATAACAACTCCTGCTTGCCTGCCACGCAACAGCTTTGCTATTGTAAGTTTATACACTCATTCTGATTATATTCACTGATATCAGTATATGATCAATGAAGCATGGCAAGGTTCTGAAACATCCCTGGAGGCCATCAAGCCAGAATTAAACACTAATACATAAATTGGTATCAATTAATCTAGAATTTATATGATAGATTGGCGGACTTAATGCTTAAAATTGGATTATCTTTTAAATGCTGTTGTAAAGTTTATTTCCCCTTACTAGTTCACATGAAAACCACATTAAGGAATTCTCTATTAATTTTGGAGTTACGTGATAAAACTGAAAAAAGGAAATGTAACTGAGGTTTGTATGAGATATAAAGCAATAACGTTTTCTTTAAATAATGTGTGCGCTTATATAACAACAAACTTTTTTCAATTTTATGGCATTCTGTCCCCCCCCAAAAGATTGCACTCAAGGTTTGTTGATTAGTTCAAATGCACAGAACCCAGTAAGTTTAGAGGTTGGGAACTTTGTCCAGCTTGATAAAGACTCCACAAACGCTTATGAAAAAGAAAAGGAAGGCAAAGCCTTATCAGTGCCCATCACAAGGGGAGCTTTAGATGTTTAAAATGTTCTTTTGTTGTATCTGCTTTGAATTGAATGCCACCATACCTTTTAAGAAAACTTATTTTGCTTTTCCAAACAGTTAAATTCTCATTAGGAAGGATCTAAACATATGGCTCTGGTATTCAGAACTAACCTAATCCATAGAAATGTCTGAGTTATGCTTCTGTTCAGAAAATCCATCCTCCTCCTTAAGAGGAATTCTGGCTGTCTCAATAAGAGAATGGCTTGTGGCTTACAGGATTGAACGTGTGATTTAATTCACAGGTCATTCATAGACAAGTTCTGCTGATGGGGCAGGTCCCTTAAGTGCTCCTTACTCTCATTTAATTTCCTTTCTGTAAGGTGGATTTGTGCACTCTGCTTTCTTCCCCCATCTTGAGTTAGGTTTCCATTCAGGTCCAAACTGATCTTGTGTTTACTGGCTGTCTTTCCTCTCCCAAAGACAGACTGGTTGAAGAATTCTTCTGGAATGGGCTGAAATCTGGGTGGAAGGAGTCAAGGGACTGCACATCACTATGTCACTCTGTCACTGCAGTCCTCATGCAGGAACTTGAACAGATCTCCGGTTCTTCTCTAGGAGGGTGCCCATCCCATGGATGAGGTGATGCTTCCAAATGTCCAAAATCTACAGGTTTTTTGTGTAGTTAAAACTATCTTCATGGGCTGGCAAGGCAGTGTATTCCTGGTTTCACATCTCAGTGTTCCTGCATATTAACTCCTCTCTGCATGTCCTTACAGTGAGTGGCAGCTCTGGAGCACCTTTTCCTCACATAAGCAGTTGTTTTTTCATTCAAAATGTCTGAAAGCTCAGCTTTGTGCAATGGGAAAGCACAGACCCTTTAGGACTCTGTGATGTACTCAGGATCTGAGAGCAGACTATCTTAAACCCCAGCTTACAAAGACTCTTAGGGTGACATTTAGTTTTGACTTTCAAGTTATTCATGAGATACTTTCATTTTTATATTTCGTATATGTACACATGTATTTATATCCATAGTGTGTGTACACACACGAACACACAGATGTTTACTTAGCAATCTTTCTGCTGCAAGTAAATATTACTCTTTTTGTGAAAGGTGTCATGGACTGACTGACTCCTGTTTTCCCCTGAGAAGCAGTGGAGCAGTTTCAGGTGCTGAATTACCTTCAGAAGCAGTACATGAATTTCAAGAGGATTAAAACCTCAATCAGAAGAGACAGTTAGGCAGGCACTTCTTGACAAGACTTGTTGGAAAAAAAACCCCCAACCTATAATCCCAACTGAAACTGCTGTGAGATTTCCATCAAACTAGTATTTATCAGAAAAAGCTTTCTTTCACTGGATATTTTGGCTAGCCTTACATATTCAAGTTCATGTAAGTGTTTTAATACTTTGATCCATTTACAGCTCTAAAGCAGCTTGACATGACCGGGCTGTTTTTTTATTACTCACATTATAAAGTGCATTTGTATAGAAAATTTATGGGTTGCTGGTTATACACCTGCATAAGTTTTTCCTTCAGTAGATGTAGCAAAAAGAAAAAAAATAGTCTGAAAAAGATATGGTCAAGAGAATGAAACCAAGACTTAAATGAAAGCTTGCATATAGAAAGTAGAAGAACCAAATACGATTACAAAAATGGTTTATGTGTTGATGATAGCCTACAGAAATTACACTACTGCAGGACAGAATGGTTACAGGAACTGAGAGTGCTTTTAATCTGCTAAACTCTAGATCACTGGCTCTGGCTCACCTTGGGCTGTAACAGTAGAAAGTATTTAATGGATGACTAATGAAGTGTCAGCTGTACCAGCCCATTCCTCACGGGGAGTGTAGGGAAGGGGTTTAGGGCTGCAGCCACTGCATTTAGCTTTCTAGACAATACAGAAAATAGTGGTTCGTGGCTTGACTTTTTAATTTTTATTATTATTTTATTTGGTTGTACTGTGAGTACTCCTTGGGCACTAACATGATTTTCTTCCTCATCCAATGCATGTTGCCCAGCCATGGGACCAAAACTGTGGCTTTTCCTGTGCTATCAGAGGTGACACACAGGTGAAAACACGTCAGGGAGCAGCAGGGGAAGGTGAACCTGGCCAGGGTGCATGCAGGGACAGTGCTGTCACTGGGCACAGACCTGCAGAGCAGCAGTGAGGCGATGGCATGGCTGCAGTGACACCGAGCTGCTTTGGGTGATGGGTGTGTTCCTTCCAGATCATCCCAAAAAATGCAGTGGATGCAGCGAGTCAGGATCAGAAAGGCACAAGACCTGCCTGTGGTGTAGCTCAGGCAAAGATCAGGGCTCACTCACTGGGAATGTGATGCAAGGGGAATGAAGAAGGCTGGGAATATCTCCAAATGCTGTTTGAGGAAGGGTTTGAAATGCAGGAGAACGAAGCCTCTGGGTCTTTCTGTAAAGGCAACTTTAGTAGCCCACAAATATGAGGCACCCGTGCAGGCTGAACTTCTCCCATCAATCCAGAGTTCATCCTTTGATGTTAAGTGCTAACAGAAGCATTAAAATCCAGTGATTTTTCACTGGGAGCACCATGTGGGCACTCCCAGTGGCCTAAAAACGTCCAATAGCCCAACAGCTCTGTGGTTACTGCATGCCCCATATCCAGGTTCCTCCGCTGTCAGCAGCCCCCTCACTTCAGCTACTTGGTATCTCCTTGAAAATTCAGGATGAGATCTCCTTGGTAGGAGGAAGGGATTTATTTTCATCACCTGCTTCTTATATTTTTCGTCTCCATGCTTTATTCCCTGCCAAGTCCCTCACGCTTGAGTGGAGCTCTTCCTAGCAATTCACAGAGCTCCTTCATTACTGTCCTTTGAAAACGTCTTTATAACTCCTACGGAGCGGTGCCGCTTGACAGTTGTTAGGCAGCGCTTTGCAAGCAGCCCTGATGAAGTGCTGAGAGCGTGCTCTGTCACGCTGACCAGCTCTGCCTGTCATCCAGCCGTGCCTCCAAGCCGCAGACAGACGGACAGGGCCGCAGCGCTGCGCTCCCTCGCGTCCTTGCTACCACCTGCCACCGTTCTTGCCACCTCGTAATTGAGCTCTCAGTGTGTCTTGTGGCTGTGTTGAGGCTTTTTGGCCAAGTGCCACATCCCTCTTGGCAGTGTCGCTGACCAGACAAAGCACGTGTTGGGCCGTGAGTGCCCATACATATTTTTTCCTTTTGTGGCCGCTCCGAGGTGGTTTTTTCTCCCGGATGAACAATGAGGATGTTGTGTGACTGCCTGCTGGGTGTTGTCAGTGCAGCAGAAGGATGAATGCCCCTGATCCAAGCTGTGCCTGGGAAGCCCGTGTGCTGGATCTGGCCTCGCCAGGAGCCCTCCCAGCTCGTCTCCTGTGAGCTGCCAGGTGGCTCTGCTGGTGCTGAGCAGTGCCTGCAGCAATGAGGGGCTGAGGGAAATGTGGCTGGTCCAAGAGATGCACCGGGAGAACCACTCTGGTGGTCTGGAGCTCTGTCCCAGCCAGCCCCCGCTCTCTGACTGTGTTCTCACCTGATCTTTGCAAAAGAGGAACCTGCCTCTTATTTTAAAGGGATGCATGGCTGAAATAAATAGTAAATTGTCATACTCATTCTTCCCCAGCTGTTGGGAAGCTGAGCAAGGGCATTTGCCATTTCTGTGCACAGAAGATACAGTAAATCCAACCTCCTGCAAAACTCTGGGCAGCATGAATTACTGGGGCATTGCTTACCAGGGCCCTTGGCAAATTCCTTCCTCTCTGGTTAGCAGGAGGCATCTCATGGGGACTTCTTGTTCCCCTGATAAAATAGGGGGTTTTGGGGACCTCCAACTGCACCAGATGGACCCAATGAAAACAGCAGAGCAAGCCTGCCTCTCTAGGAGTTGCAAAGGGGAGTTGAAGGCGATGCACAGGACAAAGATATTTCCATTCTGAAGTGTCAGATAACAGGGAGCGTTCCCAGCAGTTTCTCCAGAGCACTCGGATGAATTCAAAAAAATTTTCCCAGCTTTCTGTAGATGAATTGCTGGTGCAAAATCTCTCTCCACCTCAAATTAGGTGTTCAAGCTGGGTAAGCATTTGCTTTTGTTTTCTGAGGCTGTCCTGGTGCATCAGAGGATGGCAATACTGTTCCCCGCCCCCCCGGGGAAGGAGGGACATCCTTGTGAGCTGGCAGGGAGGCAGCTGGGAAAGGGATCCAAGCGCTGGGAGCAGGCACACTCGGGATCCCTGCTGGCTGCATCCCTGCTTCTCACATCGCAGAGGAAAACGGCAGATTTCACCCCAAAGCCCAACCCTATAAGGTTTTGCAGCAGAACTCCCTGAGTCAGAGTGAGGCATCTCAACTCTGTGAGCAAAAGGACACCCGATACCTTAGAGCCGGGGGAACAGGCTGTTCCTGCAGCAAACCAAAGTGGGGACAGGGGCTGGGAAAGCTCGGAGAGGTTGTGCAGTACCTGTGACTTGGCTGGCCTGGGAAAAGCAGCCGGAGCTCGGGACTTCTCGGGCTGTTCAGTCCTAGGTGCCAGGTGGTTGATTAACACCACAGCCCCAGGCACTCGGGGAGGCTCTTCTCAAAGGAAGGCAGGGTCCTGTCTCAGCCATTCCCATTTCCACAGCCCGGCCAGTTTCTGCGCAGGCCACCAGAGGCCAGTGTTAGTTGTCCCATCTCCGAGTATCCGTGTGTGTCTCCTTTATTTTGTGTTTCTATAATGCCGAGGAGGAAGAGATCCTGCCTTGCAAAGGCACATCAGTATAAAATAAGATGTAGAGTAATCCAGTTACAGTCCTTTGTGCTCTGGGAGACCTCAAGGCTGTAAGGAGACTAGCAGGGCACCAATTTCCAAAAAAACCCCTTTTAACAGTGTGTATAAATTCAGGGCTCAGCAATATGAGGTGGCAGTGGGTTTCTCTGAGGTGTATTGTGTATCTGCCTAATGAGAAGCGATCTTTTTCTCCCTTGCTCCTGACTATTCCCTGTTGTATGTGATAAGAGGTATTAAAAATAAGTGAGCATGATGTAGCCTTTTTCCATTTTAAGGAGGCTGATTGCTGCCTGATAATTTGATTCCAAGTGAACTAAATAAAAGCTTCTAGATTTTGGGGACATAGATATGAAAGCAGGAAAGGATCACTTTCAGCTGTTTTACTTCAACTTGACCTAAAATACAGCTGGATTTGTTAACTTTTTTTACCAAGCCCAGTGAACAATGATTGCAGCACAGCACCTCTTTTAGGGAGAAAATTAAATCTTGCAGTCTTGATTAAGAGTCTTCTGTTGAAAGAAATTTTTATCTCTCTTGAACAATATCTGTATAATTACTGATTTTGAAATACAGGGAAGCTTGAGCCTTTTCCAAAAATGTTTAGAAGTATGTTATTTGTCTATTTCTTTTTCAACCACCAAAACCCTCTGATCTTTCTTTGATGTTTCTGATGCTCTTTATTTAGGCTGGGGCTAATTTGCAAGGCTGGTTCAAGCAGTGTATGATCATCTGCAGATATAAAAGATGAATCAAAACATCTCAGTATTAGACCTCTATTTAGGACATGTAATGAAGCAGTACTCAAGAACCTATAAAATTGAATGACGTAGCAAAGGGACTTTTGTCACAGCTGTGGTTTTGAGGCTGTTTTGGGGTGGTGGGGGTCTGCAGCTTGATTCTTGCTCCTCCCTGTGTGCTCCAGTCCCTTCCCAGAGGCAAATGTGAGTCTTTGGATGCAGTCAGACCTGAGAGCAGGGAGAGACCTCCCCAGACTGAATGGAGCTATGGGGTTTGCCCTCAGATCTCTGTGTGTGCTTGGTCCTTCCTGGGTCAGGTCCTTTGTGCCAGCTCTGTAACCCTGCCCCTGTCCCAGCTGAGCCTTGCATGAATCAGAAAAGGCCCCCAAACCTTATGCATGCAGAAAGAGAGGAGAAAGTTTGGTTAAAAAAGCAGAAACTCCCAGAAAACAGACATTAATTTTAGAGTAGTTCATTGCTCATATTCATTAAAAGTATCGATGCCATCGCTGAGATCACCTACAGTCTGTGCATCATATTTTCTTAGGGTATTGACAGGAAAACATAATTGAGCAAGCATTAGAGGTAGGCACTGAGGGTGGAAGAAAGAGGAACTCAGTTGTACGTGGCGTGATTCACAAGGACTCCTCCCCAGTCATTAATCTGGTGTGTCTGCAATAGTGAATCCATAATTAAAGACGGAAGGGATGCGTTAGTGCCAAAGGGATGATACTCACAGGCAGGGAAGGGACCCCAAAGTAATCATTGTTGCTGTACTGCTTACTCTCTTTGAGTGTTTAGATGCCACCTTAAGAGAAGTGAATCTTGACGCTATCTTGATAAAGCTCATCTTAAATAGTGTTATTGCACTCACCTGGTATGGAACTACTTCAGTTCTCAGCTTCAGGGATAAACCTACAGTTTTTCCCACACTTGATCTGTAACAGGTTAAAAGGTTTTGTGCCAAGTGTTTCTGCAAAACTTGCTCGAACTGATGGGTTGAAAATGAGTGTACTGGGACTCAAAATGAATTTTAATCAGTGTTTTTTATCTTCTTTCTAAAGCAGCTGAAAGTCTTCTCATACTGTCTTCTCAAGGTTCAGTTGCACAGATTTTTTTTTTTTTTTTTGTGGTGAAATTTGAGCAGATGGTGATGGATTGTCAAAGATTTCCTGTCCTACACCTTCCACTTCTCTTGTCATTGTCATCTCTGATTTTGATTGCAAACAAGACATCTTTACTTAGCTAAATGAATGCTTATATTTGGGCAGACAAATGTTTCAATGTAAGATTGGGTTTGGTTTTCTTTTCTTTCTCTCCTAAATGTATTGGAAAGAATTTAACAGGACATAATGCTTAGTTTAATTTAAAAAAAAAGATAACAAATCCAAACGACCGTTCTTAGAAGAATGCCAACAAAGATGAGCCCTCAAAATCCCTGATTCAGAAACCCCTCAATCCCTTAAAAAAAACAGAATCCAAAACCAAAACCTGCAAAGCAACTTGTGCTTGATAACTACACACAGTACTCTATCTGAAGGCAGCTATACGTGAAGTAGAACTAAAACCTGTTTCAACATGTTTGTCACCTCATTTGTGAAAATGCAATTTCTTACCTGTTAGTTTCTTCAGAAACAGGACACTTTTTATTAACTGCTCTTCCATTCTTTTTTCTTCCTCTAGGTAAATTTTTTCATTATGCTGTGCATTTTAATGAGTGTCCGCTGTGAGCTGTTCTGTGTGGCCATCACTTAGAAATACAGCAAAGCTTCACGTGGCAATGCCCAAATTCTCTGGGGTCAGGGGCAGAAAAAACCTAAATTGAAATTATCTGGTTGCCCTGGTGCTTTTTTGGGAAAGGAGGGGTGTAGTTCCAAGATTCCCCATGCTGAAGAGCAAATTTGGTCCCTCCTTGGGCAGTGAAGAGAGGCAGAAATGTCCCACTAAAGCCCTTCCCTCAGCACTGTGCCCCAGCCTGGGGGCTTCCCCTGACTGACAAGTGCCACCAGAAGTCGGTGGCACTCAAGATGCCTCGGCTCATTTTCTGCAGCCTGCCTGCTTGAGGGAGCCTCCTTGCATTAGTATGAGCTGCCCAGGAGCCTGACAAGCCTCTCTCCCTGCAGCTTAGTGAAGGAAAGGGGGGACATTAGCATACAGTTGCCCTTTGTCTGTGGAAAAACATAATGACCCCTTTTTCAGAGCCGGCGCTGTGCAAACACTCGGAGCGAGGGGTTTATTCTGTCATTTCTCAGCCTGAATAATTGCTATTGCTAATAATGGAAATAACATACTGGGGGACCGGGTTACCACGCTGGTCATATGGGATTTGTGCAAACTGTTCCTATGGCTCATTTAGTTTGCAAGATTTCACACTCTGTGAATCTTCTCACACTCAGTAGGAACTGGCACGGCTCGGCAAAACCATATTAGAGCAAACCAGGAGCGCTGCAGACACATGAATTGGGGATATCTGCTTGAGGCAGGGGCCCAGTCTCTCAGGAAACAGAGCTGGTGTCAGTGTGGACACTTGAAATGATGCCAGTATAATTTCACCTGATTTTTTCTGCTTTTTGGGTTCAATCTAGTTACTTTTATGGCTGTGTTATATAAGTATTTATCAATGCAGGCTATATTGTCTCTTTAGACAAACTGACCTTCAAGTCGACACTGACAAGAATATGCTTTGAAGCTTCTTTCCACAAAGATATTTTCCCTAATAATTTTTATTTTGGCAAGAAACTCGGACTGCTGAAGGATTCTGGAGCTGTCCAGCTGATGAAAGCATTCTCTTTGTCTCATTATTTTTTGAGGTTGGGACAGAAATGTTTTCTTTTCAAAGCAAGTGTACACACATCCTCTGGTTTATTTGATTGTGCATCTGCTCTTTTCAGTTTCTGCAAATATTTATACAAATCTTCATGCTTTCCTGTTCACTGTAAAATTTTATTGGGTTGCTAATCCTGATTATATCTCTATCACGTCCTTAAATCTTCCAATTCAGGACACAAAACCAAAAATGATGAAGGCAAACACTGCACATTTCAGATAGAATTTTTATTTTATCTTCAGTGAAAGAAAACAATTGCCTAATATTCACTAGTTTTAACTAGAAACTGATTGGAATTATTTGAATCAAAAGGTCTAGTTAAATCTTTTTATTTCTGTGTTATATTAACCTTGGGCTATGACAGAAGTGCACTGGTGGCAGATCAGCCAGGTTTTTCATGCTAAGAATTGTTCATTGTAGTATTCAAGCTCCTCCACAATGAACTTCAGAGTATTCAGAGTCTTCAGAGTATTTTGATGGCAGGGTGCAGAAATGGGCACGTTGGCCCTTGCACTTAAGGGCCCTTGTTCTTGTAATTTTAAAATATATGGAGTAACCAAGTGCTTTGAGCAGGCTTTTACAGTTGTGATTAAAGCAAATACACTGCTTCTTAATAATCTCTTCCCCAAAGAATCCCTTCAGAGCACCTTCATATCTGTTCCAGCTCCCTAAACTCATGTAGTCATATGGATACTGTTCTTAAAAGCTGAGATCTTATCTCTTTCCCAGGATGGAGAGGTCCAAACACCACCAGCTTATGAAATTCTCTTGAAGAGTGAACTTTTCTTTTTTTTTTTAAACAAGAGAAAAGTGTCAGAATTTAAATGCAAGTGAGTTTTATGAAATTCTCTTCAAAAGAGTTTGGAATGAGTCACTCCTGTATTATGGTGCCACTATTCACATGTGAATTAAATCCTGTCAGTGCCTCAAAACAGACAGAATACAGAGGTTTTGCTCTCTTTCTGCTCAGGCACTGGATAGATGGGGAAAGCCTGTGTCAGGAATGAGTATTAACTTCAGCAAAATTGCGTGATCGAGTGAGTGAGAAACTGCAGCTCAAGACAAGCTGTTTGCTGGCCTGCCAGATAAAGGCTGTAGCTCAGACAGGGACACAGGAGCAGTGACTGGACTGTTCACTGTCCCTCTGGCTGCCTTAAAAGGAGTGCCAGCACCAGTGGAGCTATTATATGATGATCTGGGATATGGTGAGCAATGAGTGGAGCTGAGTATGTGCCCTGATTTGATAATGGAAACTTTTTTCCTAAGAATCTTCTTAAGTGCAAGTGTAGATCTAGGAAAAGAGGGGTAAAAAGGGCAAAGAAAAATGCAGTAGCAGGAATCGGAGTGGGTCAGGACCCCAGCTGGTTCAAAGTCATGTTTTCTTCTGGCTGGATGAGATCTTGAGCTGTTTTTGATGAATTCTCAGCATCTGCACTAGAACCAGAGAGCAGCAGTGGCTCAGGTTCTTGTTGCTGGTCCAGAACATATTGATCAGATGCCAGCTGCCTCCTCAGATCTGCAGGGGAACCTCTCTGCTGTGTGGCCCACCCCTGCTTCTGCACCATCCTGTGCAAGGTCACACATGGCCTGTCGAATGTGGAGGACTTTGGCTTATGCCAACAGTCCTGGTGGGATTGTATTTCTGTATTTTTCATTCTTCTCCTTCTCTCAGGGCAGGAATCTGTGCTGAACCTCTACCAGCTCTGTCCTGTCTGTGCCTGCTAAACACCTCAGTGGTTTTACTTTTAGGAGCACCCAAATGCCTCCTGCAGCTTCTGTTGTCCTTGAAGGACAAGCCCTGTCCTGGTATGCACAGAAATGCTGTGAGCCAGAAATTAGAGTGCATTGGGTGAGCCAGGTGAACTCGGTGCACATTCTGACCTCACAAGAGATTCATTTGAAGGAAGGTTAGTCTGCAATCCAAAGCAGGATTCATCAAATTTGAACTATCTCACTTGGCTGCTGAGGCTCAGTGGGTGCTCTGGACCTTTGCTGTGTGTTTCAATCTAATTTAGAATGTGTTATCAAAGCTTCATTGCCCAGAACTTTTCTTTCTTGGAATTCAAAGAGACTTCCAGGTTCTTGGGCTGGTTTGGTTAGTTTTTATTTTGTTTTATTCTTGGCCCAGCTGATGCAGTGTGTGGGAAACGGGAAAGTGAATCTCTGCTGTTACTAGTTTTAACTGAGGGCTCTTGACTGTTTGCACCTTAGAAAATAGGAGAGAATATTGAATTGAATGATTATGCAAGAGTAAACACATTTTTGTCCATGCTTGATTGTCCTATATTTTATTCATATAATTATCTAGTATACCAAGACTTTTCTATCTAAATTCCTTTGGCCGAGTTTGAAAAAGAGCAACAAGCAAATTTCTCAGTTCTCAAAGTCTATTGATTGCCTAAAATCCTCTATTTTACAATTAATATTTGCACAAGGGTTGTTTGCTTTGTTGTACTTTCTAGAAATAATTCAAGTTGCAGGATCTATGTTTTCAGAAATATTTGTGTGACTTGGATTTTTGAATAATTTTATATTAGCAGACATACACATGCTGTCACTGTGGCCGACAGGACTGTGTGGTTTATGCACTTCTCATATTAACAGAATTTTTGGAAGAGGAACATACTTGACATGATTCTGACTTGGTTGAGTTTTATTTTGGAGTAATATTTAAAACAGGAGGAAAAAGAAAAGAAAAAGTGGAGTAGGCACCTGCTTGAGGACTCCTGTTTGTATTACTACACTTTTATGATCTGTTATTTGCATGACCCTTATGGAAAGAGGGAGCCAGTTGTGAAACGAGATGACAAAGTGCCACTGAATTCAGAGGCATGTGACAACATAAACAAGCAGAGGACTGATCTGTTGTTTTTCAGTTGTGCTACAGCTGACAAGCAATCCCAGAGCTTTCCCTAGGGAAGCCTGTCCTTTTTGTGAGATGCAATTGATTTAATCCTTGAATGCACCTCTCTCTTCTGACAAACACCGTAGGTCACGTACGTTTCCAGTGTGCAGATCCAGCTTCTCTGGGCATCGTTTGTTCCTGGAAAAAGGGTGGTGGCACAGACATCATACACTGCCCTGAGATCCATCTCCTCCCAATAAATATGGTATGATTTAGCACTGGAGGCTGGAAAATCCCAGACCTTTACTGCATTTCCATCTCAGTTCTTAGTCGTTCCTCTCTTTCCATCAAATTAATACTTTGCACAAGAAGCTTTACTGTGACTCTGAAAACAATTCCAACTCTCTTCTTTTAGGGAGGAGTCTCAAACACCTCAATGCACACACGGATACATAGGCATACATCAAATTCTGCAAATAAAGAAACCTGGGTGATTTTAAGGCAGTCTCATGATCTCAAATTGCTCTTTCTGAATGCACTGCTTTAAATAGGCAGCTTTCCTCTTCTGCATGGTTTCTCACTGAAGCAATGTTGGGCTGTACCAATTACGTGGCAGAATTCTTCCAAGCTGCTGTTAATATGAAAGTTTTATTAGTAGGTCAGTCATTTTGCTTTCACAGCCCAGTTAAGAAAGAGGTGTAAATATCATTTTTCTCAATGTCTTTTATTGGTCTTCTGCAAAATTCCAGGGTAGCAGAAGAAAACTTTGTGTATGACAAGCTAATGAGAGGTGAATCCACCCTAATACCCTGAGGAGATCACACGGATGTAACAGGGAAAGGCACAAAGAGATTTCATTTCCATTTAAAGGAAAAAAATCAGCAAATAAAGTATCACAACATATATGTTTTACAATATTCTGTAAAATAGCCTTAAATGGTCCTGAAGGTCAGGTCCTTTCATTTCACCAGGTCTTTTGCATTTTGCATGGTGCTGTAGCTGAAAAACATTCCTTTGTTAATGTAACCTCAGTGCTGAAGTAAACCGTGCCACAAAGCCCTCAGTTTTCCTGTAGCTCAGGCAACAAACCCAGAACACACTAGCACTGATTTACCATGGTTCTAATCAGCATTTCACACATGGAAAACTCCCCATGTGTTTCAGAACCCTTTGACACTCATCTCTTTCTAATACAAGTGCCTGCTTCTCCCTCTGCTGGTTTCAGAATAAACGCCTTGTCAAAAAAAGAATTAGATTTTGACAGCTTTTTTCCTATGGTTAATTGAGGTGATAGATACACTTGACATTTATCTTGGTGCAGAAAAGAAGATTAAGACATATTTTTCTCCGTGCATTCTCTGTATTAGAGGAGGTCACTTTCCAGGGTCTTTTTAATATGCCTGTGCAATTAATAGTGGTGATAATTCCACTCCATATCACAACCTCTTTAAAGTTCTCTTTCAAACTGACAGATAAAACTCTCTCTTCTGTACACAGGACTTGAATTAGACTAATCTTGTTCAAGTTTGCCCCGCAGGCCTTCCCCCCTCACAGTCCTGAAAATTAATACTGTCTGAAAAACACAAAGGATATCGTGCTAACTCACTTAGTTCAAAGAAAATGAAAAAGAGTCATATTTCAGTTTCCTTTAATTATTCCCACCAAATTTTTGAGGGCGTCCCCCTAAATTGTTCTTTTTGCAGTAATGGGATTTGAGCGTTCCACTTGTTAAGTGTCCAACTGTATTGTGCAGGGCTTTCTGCTCCTTGTCATGCAGAACAGCTCTCAAGATTTCCACAGAAGACATCAGATGAATGCAAAGTTTGGATGCCCTGGCTTATGTAATGTGGTTATATAATAATAATAATTTCCAGAGTGGAATTAATTAATGCTTTTCAGAAGCCCTGACGGTTAATTCATACAGTTAAACCCTCTTAAGCAGAGTTATTACAAGATCAAAGCCCACATATCACCCTTTCATATCCACAAAAAGAGTGCAAGTGTTCGAAGTCTGCAGTTCACACATGCAGAGCTTTGGATTAAAGGCTGCTTCTCATGTAACATTAGCATTATTTTGAAGGCTGGCATATAGCAGAAATAGTCTGCAAGGTGATAAAATAATTATTTTCAAATATTTTCTTGGTTCTGCTGATGTTTTTTATCTGTATTAATTACTTGGATTTGACATCAATAATTTAACATCCCTTTTCCTGTTTGAAACATGATGTTGTGTGTGCTAATAGGTTCAGGGAACATGTTAGGTGGGCTCTTTCTTCCAAACACGTTGCCTTTGGATGATGCTTGAAGCTACTAAAATTTTGCATGTTAGGTTACAGAGTGTATAAATATGGAAATATGAATAAGGAGTGTGTGGACTTTGGGAGAGTTTTATAAATGCCAAGTGTTCCTGCTTTCCCCACAAAACTCTTGCTAACACTTGAGACTGTTGGTGGTAGGCACCAATGTTTGCGTGAGAGGTGTTTGAAGGATGAAACATCCAGCATGGATATGGTTCACTCCAGTTTTTAGGCTTACATTTTGGCAAATATCTTCATTTCTCTTCTACTAATTGTTGACTTGGACCAGAAATCTGGCAAAGTATTGAGGTGTGTTTATTGGTCCCTACTGAGAAAAACAGTTGTGTTGAAGGTCCTTTTGATATGGAAAGTGTTTCAGTATTTATTAAAGGATTTTTGTTTGACACTTTTGGTTGAGATCTGTTTAGCTCCCAGTTCTGATCCTGTCAGCAACCCCACAGGTACTCAAAATGTGACAGTCTACACTTGGAAACTGGAGTTTTTAGATTCTTATCAAACACTGCTGTTCTGCATTGTAGATCTGTGCAAAATAATTTTGAGTAACCACTTCTCGACTAACCTTTTGTCTCCAGATTCTCATTCCTTGAAAAAGTGTGCTTGGATGCATCTTAGTTTAATCCAGAAATTTATTTGGACTTTTCCATAGGTATTTCTTGGAGAAAGGGTATCAAAACCTGAAGTTAGAGAAAGTATTTGCATTCCCATTGTCAGTCCTTTTTAATCTGTGTTTCCAGCAGATGCTCATCCATTTCATGCTCGTGAAGAAATTATCAGGATTTTGGCACAGAGTTGCTTGCTGCTGTTTCCATGGAAACAAAAACTTTGGCTTAAAGGTTAATATAGAAGCATTATGTGTGTGTATAAGTATATCCACATGTATGGTGTGAGAAAAGGTTTCTTCTGTGCAGTGTGAAGGGCAAAACTGGCACAGCTCTTTTGACCTTTGACTGATGAATGAGGGACGGTCAGCAGAAAACCCCAGATCTCTCCCTTCAAGAATCTGTTTGCTACCTGCCTCTTGTAACCTGAAATTGGGAGTTAAATTATGCAACTAAGTATTTACTTGTGTTTGGTATACAGGTCAATGCAAAATGTTTTTTTTTTATCCACAGAAAAATGTGTTTGTGATCGTTCTCTCTCATATATTAAAGCCATGTTGTGGATCTGAGCTTCTGTAAGGCTAAAAATATCTGGGATTTTCTTTCTTACCCTTTATTACTAATGTTTTGGGAGCTGGGATTTTGTTTGTTTGTTTCTTTATATTTTGAAGCAGAATTTTTTTTTGTGCATGGTTGGAATTACTTTTTTTTTAATGTAAGTGTGGTTTATGTTCTGGTTTAGTTCTGAATGGGTTTTCTTTTTGTTTTGAGTTTTTTTCTCATTTGTTTGGTTTGTTTAGGTTTACTTCATTAGTTGTTTGGTGTTAATTCATGTCCTTACCATTATAGCAAACTAAACTGCTTGGGAATGAGACAGTCTTCTGTGCCATCCTTAGAACAAGAGCTAAGGAAAAGAGCCTTGAATTACTTTTGGATAAAGCTCAATGCAACATTGATACATCTATGAAAAAAGGACATATTTTAGAATATTCACCTTAATACCATTTAAACAATATGACTCAGTAAGGTACCAGTTCACTTTGACATTTGATTAAATGACTACAGAAGAATTCCTCAAATATTTTGGTGTCACAAAGCTGGTCAATGCAGGCAGCTCTGTTTTCCAGGAATGATTTTTTTGTTGTTGTTTCCATGCCTTATTTTAATGGATAATTAGCTTCCAAACCTGCCATTTAATTTTGTCCTAGTGATCTCCAGGTTTTAAAAAGGCAGCACTCTGTGTTAGATTTTGAATGCAGGGGCCAGATCACTATTAAGTTACATCAGCCTGTGGGCAGCTGATACACAGGGCCCCGTGTGTATTTTTATTGCAGTTCTCCATTCTCAAGAGTGAGAAAATGAAAAAAAAGATGCTTTTCAATGGTGTTTTTTGAGGGTGATACCTGCTCTGCAACCAGAGCGTGTTCAACTCCTTTTTTTACCTCATTAGTAGATCTTTCCTTCACTTTCTGTCTCCAGCTGGCAGGCAAAAAGATACACTCCTAATTTCCTGTGTTTCCCCTCTCTAAGGAATGCTGAAATGGATGGTCCTTGCACTTGTTTTCACTGTGGGATTGGTTTATTGAATCAAAGCAAGAAAGACACTTGGCACTTAGTGATTTAGCATCAGCTTTCAGGTTTTTTGATGAGGGCTCATGTCCTGCCTCCAAGAAATTCAGGTTGCTTCTTCTGATGGATTTGAAGGCTAAAAAAGGGATCTATGACTCATTTTAAAAAGGGAAGACAAGTTTCAATTATCTCTGGAGAGGTCAATATCTGTCTCTTAAAACTCTGGAGAGGCTGAAATTCTGAACGTTTCTCATCGAGTGCCAGCTTCCTTGGTCACAGCTGCAAGGAAACAATTTTTAACTGGCAGAGGAAAGTGTGCCAAGCCATAATGAAAAGAATCCTGGGTCCTTTCTCTTCACTTTAAATAATTAAATGTGTCAGGGGAGGTTTAAGTTGGGTATCAGGGAACGGTTCTTCCCCCAGAGGGAGGTCAGGCACTGCCCAGGTTCCCCAGGGAATGGGCACAGCACCAGCCTGACAGAGCTCAAAAAGGGTTTGGACAGTGCTCTCATGCATCTCCTGGTGTCATTTTTGGGTTGTCCCATGCAGGGTCAGGAGCTGGGCTCAATTCTTGTAGGTCCCTTCCAGCTCAGGATATTCTCTGATTCTACCTGCCCTTATGCCTTAATAAACAATATTTACAGTGCTCCAGTGCAATTGATGTTGTGAGTGTTAAAGCAGCACATACAACATTTATTGGCTTCTATTTCTTAATGAAAACATGCTAATGCTGTCTGTTCTTCCAAGTTAAAAAAAAATAGTATTGGGTTTGTAAGAGAAGGATTGTCATGGGACACCTGGAAACCACGACTCCAAACTCTTCTCTTGAATTACTCTGCACGCCTCTGCCCAGGTGAATTCAGTGCTTTATTCTCCAGTTGACATCCTCAACTGAGGTAATATTGCTTGGCAGAGATGGAATAGGTCAAAGCATTTTTAAACCCTAAGATAGAAGGAACTGTGCAAGAATTAAGTGTTGCACATTCTCTCTCAAAACTGGGTGCTTGCACCATCTCTGTGACATTTTGAAGGCATGAATCCAGTCCTAGCAGTATCTGTAGGCAGTATCTTTAACTCGATAAACAGTAAAGCAGATGACAATAAAAGTAATTTTATTTCAACTCCTTTTGGGACTAAATACCCCTGAGATTCAAGGGATCATATATCAGGATTTGGAAAAGCCTAACAGATGTGGGGAGATGCTTTTTTATGTTTAAACTGTTGTGTGCTTTTCAAAATGGGCTGAAACTGAAGGCTTAAGCATCAAAAAAACATTGTTTCAGATGAAGCAAAGTATTTAATTCTGAGTAAACTTGTTGCTGTTCAAGTTATCTCATTGCTAGAAAAATTAATTATTTACATTGGTGTACTTGGGACTATTTCAGGACAGCATAACATTTAAATTACATTTAAGGAATCTAAACTTCTTCATGTAAAGATAAGATGCCAAAACTGTAGTCCCTACCTCCTTAAGGAGTTTTTGGGGATTCTAACCAAGAATCTGTCCATCATAGTTAAAGTTGTCACAATTTTGGATGCCCTATTCACACCATCAAATTTTGCTTGAAAAGTTCGATGCTAGAGGTTATGCTTCCAAAATCAACTACTTGAATTCCTCCCTGCCATCTTGAGGAAATTTGTCAATGTGCTCTGAGATGAAATCCCAAGGTAATTTTGCCAATAGGGGCAATGCTGACAATTCTCACTTCTAGGCTCAAACAGTCTTTTCAGCCAAAAATCGAGTTTATTCAGGTCCTTGCTTGTAAGCGCTTTCACATCTCAGCTTTTGTCCTTTGGCTGATTTCAGTCTGCTTCCTTAATTTGTCAGAGCTGTATATAATTTTTAGAGAGCCTGGAGTGTACCAGGATGACAATAGGAATGATAGCATCTTGTTCTAGTAGAGCAACATCAAAGGGTTTTTAAAATATTCTGCAGTCACTGCTTATCTTACACGGAGATCATTATCATTGCTCCTGTTCTACACATGCTTAAGTGGATGCAGCAATTTGGTTAAAAGATTGAGGCATATTTATATCTTATTTTGAAGTAGGTTTGATCTGGAGCTCAGTGAACAAGCCTTTATTTAGCTCCAGGTTTTGGATGAATTTATGGGCGGTGGTTTAATCTGATGTATTGCCTGCAGGGAGTGCTGGGTGTTGGGGTGTCTGTTCCTTCTCAGGCCATGTCTGTGCTCCAAAATGTGCCCCAAGATTTGTCCCAGGCTGCTCAAAAAGGCTGCTGCTGTGTGTGGCAGGATGGCATGTTCAGTAATTTTTCTCAGCCTCCCGGGACTAACCCTGGGGCACCCTCCCTAAAAGCAGCTCTGGGCCAGATTGCACCCCCAGGGACATGAGACAGAGGATGTGAATAATGCCTCAAGTCAACCTTTTCATGATCTACTTATAACCCAGTCACCTTAATTTATTCCTGTGTTTGGAAAGCATCAGCACCCAGCAGTGCCCTCCTCACTCCGGGGTGCTGGCTGATAAATTCTGCACTTGGCACTGCAGGTACCATTTTTCTTGTTGATAAAGGCACCGTGGCATTTAATGTAATGGAACTCATAAAACCATTATTGAAAAGCTCTGTAATTTGATCAGAGGGAGAATCACCTCTGAATACTCACTGGTGAGCCCGGGCTGGTACCACACAATTATTTTAAGGCACTTAGTTTTCTAAATGACAATATATTTTCTTCATTCACAGACAGGTTTACCTTGTGTTTTATTGGAAGGCTCATGTACTGTGTCATGGGATTATTGGTCTCAGATTGTGCTACATCTTTCAGCAAAGACAAGTGTTGCAGTCACTGCTACAGAACGAATGTTATTGATCAGTAATAGCTGAACATAGCTGGATTTTCGTAGGGCATAAAGGTAATACTGGGGCCCAATTTGATTTCCTGATGTAATTTAGGTGATGAAACTTCACCTAGGAGCTCCTGCATTGATGCTCTTAATTTGCAGCTAAACAAGATCATATGTTTCAGGAGTTTCCACAGCTGTCTGATTGGTGGCTGTGTGGTCAGGTTTAGCCATTAACATGAGCTCATGGTTTGTAGAATAACTTGTTTTAATAACACAGCTTTAGTTTTTCTTATTACTGAAAATGTTACCAGACAGAATTATATGGACTTCCCCAGCCTCCTCTTCTCCAGTTTTGTGATGATTTCTGGTTCGTCTTTGCAGCAGAGGTTTCTCCCTAAATATTTATTCCTGTAGGAGCTCAGGGATGTTTCTAAGAACAAAGAGCATCCAGGGTCCCAAGGGACTACAGCCTGCATATGCTCCAAATTATTTGTGCTGTGAGGAGAGGGAGGAATTTATTTTTTTTGGCTGCTCCTGACCAGCAGGATCAACTTTTTGGTGGCCTCACTATTGCCTAGAGCTTTTCTGCTTCTCTGTGACTTGGAGAACACCTCAAGTCTCTGTGTTTTCTTGTATGCTCTGTGCAATGCCATGGCAGAAATCAACAGCCTGAAATCTCATGGCCTGGCTATGTGATAATGGAAGCAATAAACCAAATAATTCTCTCAGCTAGAGGAGAATATTGTTTGAGAGGTTTGAGCAAGTATCAGCTAGAGATGGAGGAAGCAAATAAAGAGCTGCCAGTCTTGTGCTGGAACAGACTCAGAAAGTTATATTGTGGTTTAAAAGGGATTTTTGCTGCTTTTGCCTTCATTTTCTATTGTTTAATAATGTCTTTGAGCATTAGTCATTCATTCTCCCTACCTTGTGTACCTACAAGTTTTGTAAATATTTCAGAATTGTGCTTTGTGCACGCAGCCTTCATACCCTGGGAGTGTGGGCGTGTCACTGGCCCTTCACCAGCCAAACAGCTGGCTTCAAACTTTGTTCTAAGGGTAGAATGATGGGGGGTTTTAAAGCCCTGAGTATGGATTTTGGGAACATTGTTATTTGCTTATTTGCATGCATTATTTATGAGTGATATTAACGCCTATTTAGAAAGCTGGAATTGATCTAAGCCCTGTGCATGTAAGGATATATGGAAAATACAGTTCCAGTGGTTTCAAACCAGGCTCTCCATAGTGGTGCACACTGGAAGGATGAGATACAGCAGGCTGAAATTGAACTAAGCCCGCTTGGATTGGATACAAGGAGAAGTTTTTTTCCCCTTTGGCACACTGAGACAGTGGAGCAGTTTCTCAGAGCAATCTCCAGCCCTGGAGGTTCTCAGGGCACAGTGGCTGGACTTAAAGGCCTTGTGAGCTCCCTTCCAACCCCAGTTGTGTCATAATTCTAATCCAGACACCACAATGACAGATTCTGCCCCACACACTCAACTCTGGAACAAACTATGATGGAAACTCATTGTTACAAAATTAATAAGTTGCTGCTCTATGGTAGTTTCCTACCTCAAATTTACCATTGTATTGCTTTTTCCTGTGGTAATTAAACAAGAGTCTGCTATGGATGAATTACTGTAAAATGCCCTGTGTTAATTGAATTCCAACTTTTCAAATATATGCTTGCCTAGGAAAAATACTCGGGCAGTTTCCTTAGAATAGGAGTGGTGGGGAAATTAAATCTTTCTCTACCAAACTGAGATACCCAGAGAAACCTTCAGGTCATGATAAACCACTTTTTCTCTTATTCTCACAATTTTATGTGGGTTGAAACGGTATTCTAGACCTTTCGAGAAACTATCTGAGATGGAAAAGATATCATCTCCAGACAAAATGTCACTCTCTTTATTTATACTCTTCATAGAGATTTCCCCAAAGGGAAAGAACTTTTGACTCAATCACTTCCCTGGGCAGTCTGTTCCAGGGCTTCACCATCACCTTTCTCATGAAATGGCTTTTTTTTTTTTTTCCCCTAATATACAATCTAAGCCTCCCCTGTTACAACATGAGGACATATCCTTTCATCCTGTTGTTTGTTACTTGGGAGAAGATGCCAAACTCCTTGCAGGGAGCACCCCAGCTCCCTCAGTCACTCATCAGGGTGCTGATCTTTCTCTCCCTGCCCTGCTCCCACTCTCTGGAAAGTAGAACATTTAATTTTCAATTCTTTACTTGGCACTTGTGGAGTAAAGCCAGTTTTCAGTGATAGTGTAAGTGTTGAAGGGCACCTGGGAATAACTGTTTACACTGATGTCAGTCTGTAATTAAGGTGAACTGAGAACTTCTGGAAAGACTCCCTGAGACCTCAGTCCGATTTTTAATGATTATTTGGTTTGTTTTTGGAATACCTTGGGTATCTTGCACTTATCCAAAAATTCACCTTTATCTTTTCCTCTTGAAAAAGATGTAAAAGAAAACCATAGATGTCACCATTTCTGGACCTTCCGCCCTCTTGAAATCAACATATGAAATCCACCAAGAAGTTTGCTGATCTACTCAGTGACAGGACATGCCTTTTCAGGCTGTTCTTGGGATTTAATAAATCCTGCCATTCAAAACCTCGTCTAGAAGAACACTTCAGTATTTTGTGCTGAATTGGTATCCTACAGGTTTATCCTCTTCATTTCATGCAGAGGATCTTCTTGGATTGTTTATCTCACCTTTTATGAATTTTCTATTCTCTGAATAGTCCTGGCATGATAGTCACAGATAACAATGTTGAAACTCAAAGCTTAGTTCTCTTACCAGAAAGCAAAACAACCCTGGCAAAATATTTTCATTTTCATGAGGTCTGGGAGGCGACTGAATTGAGTGATGACCTCCCTGTGATGTTTTTCTTCTTAGAAATGAATCCATGTTTACTTATTCTTTCTCTTAATTGGATGGCTGAATTTAACTTCTGGTGTGCATTAAGTTATGTAATTAAGGCTTGATTAAAGCTGTGTTTTTAGTTTAGAATTCAGCCTGAAGAAACCCAGTATTTTAATAAAACTCATGTCATTGCTCTATTTGTTTCAATTTTTTTTTTTTATTTTCTGAGGACTGCCTTAAATTATTTCACTTTTGTGTTTTGGTAAGGCTGCATTGAATTAAAAATCCTGGGTGTAACTTTGCTAATGTTTGGGACTGGAAAGTTAGAGACTTCCTGTTCAAGCATATTATATTCCTGACCTCTGGTTTTGCAGTTGGAGAAACAGATGAGCAAATGGGTCATATGGAAAATGGATCAAGTGTCATTAATGACTGTGCAAACAGAATAATAATAAAAAAAGCCATAAAGGGAACAGAATATTTTATTGCAGAGATTGAGGAAGGAATGTGTGCTGCAAAAGCTTTTCAAACATGGAGGTAGGTCAGGTTCTGGCAGACTCTGAAGTTTTTCAGGAGAAACTTTAACAGATCATATTAGAAATTTTCACTGAAGACCAGCAGCCCATAAAAGCAGAAAATTCCATTCTCTGTGGGCTTATGCTATTCCCTGTTTTAGATGAGTCCTGTGCTGGGGAAGAGACCCATAAAAGAACAGTAACACCAGAGAAAAGAATAGAGGAGGATTGCTTGGAAATTCTGAAAGTGAATTCTGAGAGCTGAAGACTCAAATAACAACAAAAAAGCAATGAAAACCTGAGGGAGATGGATACTTTTTAGATCTTATACTGAAACTACTCAAAGTTTTAAGAGAGCAGGCCCGAATAGAGAGAAAAAACAGGAACAATAGAAAAATATTGTGAGTACCCATTTTCTCGGGGGATTTCTGAAGGACTGGTTGGACATTTCTTTACTGCAGGCTGTTTTATGTCCCTGAGCCAGAACAGCAATTTGCATGCATGCAGCACTCCTAAAAAACAAAGTATCTTTAATTTCTTTAGAAGCAACTGTGTTCCACAGCCAATGGAACACAAAATAACGGGAAGATGTGTGCACACAATAGTTGGCGTATCAAAAGAGCCACTTCCCAAGAAAGCCTGAACAACCAAACAAAATTTTTTTAAAAATTGCTCTTGTCCTCAAGTTTTGGTGTTCAAAGGTGATGTTTTGTGCTTCTACTTAAAGGTTAAATGATGTTTCCATGTCTTTGGCTTCTTCTTAACAGGGCGCCCATGCAGATTGCATATACTCAGGGTTTCCACTTATGGAACTGAAGTTGATTGAACTGTACCCTCACATAACCAGAGCAGTGCCTGTAATGGGAATCCTGTGTCAAAATGCAGAGCCTGACAAAAGGGCTGCTGCTGAAGGAACACGGTGCACTCTGTTTAAAACCATTCCTGAACATCGCTTGCCTGTGACAAGAAATTAGATTACTTCTAGCTAGCTTCACCTGGAAGATCCCTTCCAAATGAAATTTCTCATTTTAGCTATCTGGATACTGGAACTCAGCTGTTGGGGTTTGGTTGGTTGGTTGGTTTTTTGTTTGTTTGTTTTTTTAAATGGAAAGGTCATCTACTTTCAGCTAATTGCCTGATTCATATGTTGCATGTGCTCAAAAGTGCACTAGGTATAAGTCAGCACTTGATTTAAAGGTTATGTAATGAAAGTTTTCAATTTTTTTTTTCTCAGTTTCTATATAATAGAAAGTGTTGTTTTGTCAACTTCCAATACGTGAAAATGCTAGGGTATGCCCTCACAAGGCAGTTATTTCATGTGCCTGCATGCCAGAAGGTCTTGAAATGTTTTCCAGCTCTTAGAAACTCTACCCAGTTAGACTTTTACATTCTTCAGGATGGCGGTGATTCAAATGTTATAGATGTATTTTCATCAACAAAGTTCTTTTAAAAAAAATTTCTTTGACATCGAAACAATGCATTTTTGCGATGCTCTTCAAATTTGGGCAGCATGATGTATCTCTTCCTGAGTGCCTGTATCTTCTTGAAGGATTAAGTTATAAGAAATATTTATTAGAAATACCTTTTGGCAAAATGTTTAATTTGCAGTTAAAGGCATAATAAAAATTTACAAAGCAATTACATTGCTTCATAAGTAAAGAGGAATTCTGAAGTGTGAATCTGGACTTTCGGTATGAGGAACCTCCCCGTTGTGCTGCTGTGGAACCATACAGCTCCTTTAGATCGTTAGAAAATGAAATTATTTAATGTTCTAGGCTCAAGCACTGTCCTTTCAGTTTCTTAAAACTCTTGGAAAGGATTCCTTCTCAGAAATAAATGCGTTTTTAAGTAATATTTCAACAACTCCCAAGCTGAACTGTTGCACATGACCATTGTGAAAATCCCCGTTTCTTTCTCATGGGGCTGATGGATTAAGAGTTTGACTGGAAATGAACAAATAACTAATTATTTTCTCCAAAACTGCCTCAGACTGTCTGTCTTCCCATTGGCAAATCTTGCTGGAATAAAATTGAGTATAGTTTTAGAGTTACCACTTCTGCCACAGTTCTAACCATGGAGTGCTGGCAGTTTTAGTAACTTCAGATCAAGTTTATGACTACTAATTTATTACTAGTATTACTTCAGTTGAAGTTGAAGAATGATTAAAAAAATATTGACTAAACGTGGTAAAATTAAGGCTATGTTTATTGAAAATCAAAGACATGCAATCACTTTATTTCTGGGATTAATTTTTCCTTAGAAGAAATATTTTGAGGGTACAGGTATAATTTTTTCTCCACAAATTTAGTCTTTTTATTCCAATGCTACTACAAATAGACTTAGGGATAAGAACTGCTTTTCTGTAAGAACCAATATGACTAATTTGTGAAACATGAGGGGGTTTTTGTAGTGGAACACGGATTTTCATGCTTTCTAATCTGGAAATAAAACATTTGTTTTCATACTCTTCCTATATACACATATATCTCTCAACGAAAGATTAAAAAATACAAAGAAATAAAGATATTTTTATTCTTTCAGTGAAAAATTTCTTCAGAATAGTCATGTTCCTGACAACTGTTTCACTTGTATGAAGAGCTCATGTTTTTAAAATGGAAAGCTGGTTGGTTTTTTTTCTTCAGATATTCAACCAGCTCTTCTACCAGACACAAATCCAATATTTTGAGAAAACAAATGTTTTTCTGGAAGGTAAACTATAACAGTGAGCTATTGAAGTAATTTGAGGCATGTGGGTACTTTGTTGCCCCAGTATTTAAAAACCAAACCATGCTTTTACCTGTATTTTCCTGGATGTAGCCAAGTTTCCAAATAGCTTAATTCCTTGTACTACTATGAAAATTATCCTCCTGTAGCTTAATTTATGGCAATATTTATGGTGCAGGCACTTGCATATCCTACAGAAAATCAATATAATCGAGCCATGAGACTGCATCATAATAGATTTCATAGATTACTACCATTTAATATTACAACATTTTTCTTTAGTGCTGTCAGGTTTTTTTTTTTCCCTCTATGGTATAGAAAGGGAAAACTAAGAAAGGAAAGAATTACTAACCAGAAGAGTTATGGATTTAAGTCAGCTTTGGGAAAGAAGTGAGGTATTTTGATCTGTAAAAGATAGGTGAATTTCAATCACTTGACTTTACCTGACAGGCTGTTGAAATTAATGACTCCATGAAAACATTTCAGGGTGTTAAAATTAATGCTTACATTAAAGAGTGTGAATCTGATGCTTTTTTAACAACAAAAGTGTTATTTAAAAAGACAAGGAGTCAAATTCATCTCCTTTGATTTCAGAAAGAAATTTGCTTACATCTGAATTTGACATTGCGCTTGAATCTGTGGGAAGACTGAAAAGTGATTTTTTTTTCTTTTACTGACATAAATGGAATTTGTTGGTTGTGTTTCCAATTCCTGTTTTTTAGATGCAATTTCTAAGGTAATTATTTTTGATATAACCCATACAAACCGTGCAGTTTCTACAACAGCTTTTTACGTGTAGCCGCGATATGGACAGAGAAAAAGGCAGCAAAAGATGAAATGTCCTGCATCCAAAGAGCTGTTCTTTGCTTGACCACTCCAACCCAACCTTCTTTTCCTGGTGCCATCTAGAGGAGGCACTTTTTATATTTTTCCCAGCCCTTAAAAGGGCAGGAAACACCCAGGAGCAGCTGCAGTGGTGCTCTCCCCACCTTCTGTCAGGCTCTCCTCCCTGCTGCCAGCCCAGGGATTTGAGCCACCTCCCTGCTCGCGGGGAGGGCACTCCCAGATGTTTTGATGTTTTGGTGGTTTCGTGATTGCCACCAATTTCCTGCAGCCAAAACATGAATTTGTCATAACTCCGAGCCCGTGAAAAGCTAATTGAAATAAATCGGCCGTGACCACTTAGGGCCAATTGTGACGCTCGGGAAAGGGGTAATGGAACATCATAATTAGGGGCTGTTTCACGGTGCTCACCTGAAATTTTTGCACAGATTGGGGCCTGCTGGGCTGCTTAAGTAAGTACTTGCACGCTAACTAGGGATATCTGATCCACCTCAGTGTCAAGGGCTTCCATAAGTTTAAAAATTCAAGAAGCGGGGAGTCTCCGTTGGGTTGCAGTCGGCAGTTGCGTTCAGGTTTTATTACCAGCAATGGCTCTGTAATAAGCAGGAACTGTCCTCTCGGATTAGCTCTGCCTCAGCAGCTGCCCACTCTGCATCTCCCTCCTCCCCTGCCTCTTGCTGGAAATGGAGGAGGCCATCTGCAGGTCTGAACTTGCTTTTCAGCCTTGGGTTTTGGGATGGAAAAAAGGCAAGATACGCGCTTGTCTTCCCGCAAAATGATCTTGTGTTCAGACCGGGGACAAATCCTTCTCTGCCCTCCTGCCCTTTTTGTTTTTCACTCTGCACACCCTGCGTGGTTTTAAATGGATGGATTGCAGAGTGGCAAATGTGGAACTAGATAGACAAACGTGAAATTTAGCCTAATGATTGGGCTTTTCTCGGTTGAGGACCAGTGGGATTTATCTCCTCTGTAAATAGCAGAGTGCATTGTAATGATAAAGCTTTTCTAGATACAAACACAATCATTAAACAGCTGCACATCCTTGTTTATTTTGCAGGAATTGAACTTGATGTGCTCTTTCATCTCCCTTACACTTTAGTGGCTTATGACTACGTCGATGAACATGAACTGCATAAAATATTTAAATACAATAATGAAAAGGCATTGCCTTTGTTTTGGTGCTTTCTACAATGCTGATAGATTAATTACCACAATGATTCATCTTTGGTGATCTCTCCTTGGTAGAGTCTGGAGCTTATTGTTGATTGTTGTTATTGGCCTCTTGTTACAAGAGTTGTGAGCTTGTTACATTGCTCAGAGAGTCCACAAAAATTCTGGAAAAGCTCAAGAAGAGACTGACAAAGGCTCCTGCTTCAACAGAAGGGAGATTTTCAAGTTCCCCGAGGTCACCATCCCGTGGCATTAGAGGACACTTAAGTTACTAAAGCAATGAACTCTTTCCAAACTGACGAAAACAATAAATCTGTCAGGGAAAAACAAATTTGGAAACAAATTTATCCATGAGAAAATTCTGGTTTGAAGTGCTATCTGGGCATTCAATGCATTTTATGGTTTGCAATGAAACATAACTTGCAATTATTAGGAATTCTCGTGGCAAACTAGAATAGTGGTTGACAGAATAACTTGCTTTAGCTCAAGTGAGAGATCATAATGATTGATGTTAATTTTTACTTTTGCACAGGAATGCAGTCCAAGTAAAAACCATCTCCTTTATATTCTGAAGCTGATGATGAGTGCAAAGTTGTAAACATCTAATATATTTTTTTATCTTTAAAGCCAGAATTTATAAAAAGAAAGATGGGATATAAAGACAGTGATAAGATTTTTTTGTAGGAAATAAGTAATATTTTGCCTTTTATTCAGTACAAAATAATACAATTTAAAGACTCTAGCCTGTTTATTATGTGAATGGTTGGGTGTTTTTAAAGGAAAAACCCCCAAACTCTTAATAATAAATTTAGGACATTGTATTCCTGGATAGCAAAATGGACAGTCCCAAAAACAATCTATAATCAGTGGAGTTAATTCAACAAATGAAGCATTGAGTCATAATTTGGAGGACACAAAACCTAGCCTTATGTAATTTACCTTTTAACATCTAAAGATTTTAAGCCCTAATTTCTCTCTGCTCTTTAAAAATCAGGCCTTAGTCTATGGCTCACCAAAATATTTATGAAATGTGAAAATAGAAGGAAGAAATTGAGATCTTCTTTATAATGTTATATAATATTCTAAACATTTTTGCTGTATATAGAGATCTTCCTGCTGTTCTTACTCAGAAAAATATCTCTTGAAAGCTGCGTTGGAGATGCCTAAACAGGAAAACAACTTGGATTTGAGGAAGGAGTAAAAGGTATATTAAATGCTTTTAAAAAAGCCACAAAACAAAGTAAATTGCCCTGGAAGTTGATCTATTGCTCATGTATATTATGGCTGTTTAAAGAATGAAAAGCCAGGAGCCCCTTAATACGCTGTGAAAGCTTTGGACTTGGCTTG
Source organism: Nicator chloris (assembly GCA_013400495.1). Taxonomy (NCBI): domain Eukaryota; kingdom Metazoa; phylum Chordata; class Aves; order Passeriformes; family Pycnonotidae; genus Nicator; species Nicator chloris. Next base: position 238,709 of record WAAE01003406.1, read on the forward strand.
ATGCAATTATTGGTGTTCTAAAATATATTTGCTTTCAGGATACCCCATGCAGCAGCCTGGAGAGCCATCAGTCATTTATCACCACACTAATGCTCTGCTGTGACTTTGTTCCAATGGTTTCTGCACCCACTTGGAATGATCTGGAGACTGATATAAATCCTGTTCCATTCATTTTAATTTTGTTCTCATAGCCCCTTTCTTATTTTTTTTTTCCAATCAAAAATACACGACATGGAAAATTGATGCTGTAGTCTCTGAACTAATAGCAGATGCTTTGTTTAATTTCCAAATTAGGCAGTATTTCTATTTTCTTTTTGTTCTATTGCATGTGCTAATGGTGTTTAAGGGTGGGGGTTTATTTGGAAAAGCAAGGCGGGCAAGGCAAATAATGGAGAGTGCCATGCCTGCCCTGCTGAACTCTCCCTGGTTTACTGCATTATTAAATATTGCATAAATTATTCAATGTCCCTTATATCAAACAAATATTTTTTTGCAAGCAGGATGGTGTGAACAAACGGGTGTTAAGCAAAATGCCCAGACAGAACCAAAATGGTGTTTCCTTTCCATTCCTTGTAAAGAACCAATGCTCTCCTCCTCCTTTTTTTTTTTTTTTTTTTTAATGTCACTCAGACTGTGGAAAGGAAAAATAGTGACAATTATGTGAACTGCTCACTTTTTGTGTGATATTAAAACATTCCCTTTCTGAGGCAGCCAGAATGTGGTACAGAACATGACATTGAGTGTAAAGGGAAGGGCAAATGCAGCACATGGTCCCGGCTACCCTCAGTGGCAGCTGAGTCTCTCTCACACTGCTGCTTTTGGTGTTTTGGAAGCCACTTAGGAGTGAAGCCTGATGAAATGGCATCAAAATCTGCTGCAGAGGAGAGAAGGCTTGCTGGGAGAAGCAGATAACACCACACTAAGTGCAGCCATGGCTGTGGATTCAACCACAAGCATCTAAAAGCCAAAGAGCACATTTTTTAAAAAAAATTTCCCTTTTAATCTCTTTGTGAAGGGCACCTCAGGCACCTTCCTTGTGTCAAAAGTCCTGTTATATGCAGGAAGATGACAATCTTGGGGTGTTATTTGTATGTGCAAAAATACCAGCTGGTTCAGCCCCCCAAAAGAGGCTGTTGGGGAGGCATATGGAGATGGGGGTGGAGGGGAGGAAAAAGCCACGGGATGGAAAAAAAATGCTTTTAATGCACAGGCGAGGTGGCTGGGAGGGGGAAGGGTTTTCTGGTTTGTTTTGCTTTTTTTAAACAAAGGGGAAGGTTCCCTGTACAAGCACTTGTTCTGAATATTGCGTGGTCAGATTAGCCATGCTGCTCTGAGCAGTTTAAGGAGGTCTGCGAACTCAGTTACCTCCCTCTGCCTCCCCAGCCACAGCCAGGAGCTGAACTAAATAGCAGAGAAGTGTGGACCCAGGCAGGAATAAAGGCCCCTAATTGTAGAATGAGGAGTTGGGAATGCAGTGCTGAGGTTTGTGCATCTTTCCCTTTGGAATAACTGGGAATGTGTTGGAAGGGGGAACTGGGCTGGAGAGGTCAGGGAGAAGGGAAGCTCCAGGCTTTATTCTTCAATTTTGTTCTTCAGCTCCTCACAAATAAAGGGGTCAGCGGAGGGAATTCCCCTGCCTGATCTGTGGAGAGCTGGGAAGGAAGCAAGGATTTATTGAGTGGCTCTTTCTGTCACTCACTTTTTCTTTACAAAGGTGTGTGCGTTACAAAGGGCAAACCTCTGACTTGAGGAAAGCAGTTTTTATATTCACTGCTCGGTACAGAGACAATCTGATTTTTATTCTGGTTTATTTTTGGGGGGGGGTGGGGTTGGGGGGCATTGCCTTAAGCACATCCCTGTTTCCTTGTGCGTGTGTCCATTTTGCTCTGTTTTTTCCTTGGAGCTGCCTGGATTCCGTTTGTTTTTATTCTGTGAGCACACGTGGGGTGGGTTGTGTCACTTGGCCTCAGCCTGCCCCGCACTGCACACGATATGATGGGAACCTTGGAGAGCAGCATCTCTTTTAGTGGTGCCCAAAGGTGCAAATGAAGTGGCATTGACACATCAGAGGCTGCTCCCGCATCCACAGTTTTTCCAATTTCATCTTGGAAAAATAAATACTTGAGTGCCACGCGCTATTTGGTTTCTGAGCAAGGGGCTCGCTGGAGTTGCTGTTATCAACCAAGTCAGACTGTACAAAGGGAAGTGTTTATAATTATTTACTCTGCTGCAGCAACTTCCACAGGGTGTGAGCAGGAAGGGGCACCCTCTCTGCTTTGAGTTGTGTAAACAGAGGAAATCATACTGCTGGCTACTGGGAAGTTTATAGCCTTAAACCCTGTTTTTCTCTCTAATCCTAAGTGTAAGCAATAACTGGCCTTTTCTCCAGCAGAGGGTTTTTCTTTTCATGAAAACTTCAATACTTGCTTTGTATCAGCCAGTGAGATTTTAAAATATTGGGTTCTTCTTTGTGGGATATGACATAACGTGGGACAATATGAAAGGGTGCAAAATGAAGGGATCAGGGGCAGGATTTTAAAACATCATGAAAAGATGCTGCTTTAGGAACTTAACGATGTTTAATTTTCATGGACATTGTTCAACACATAAAAATTTAAATCATTTGTGTTAGATTGCTAACTGGACGATGTTGGACCTCCACTGTGTGAAATGTACTCAGAGAATTATTTTATTTGTGTGTTTCACTGCTCTGAAATCACTCTTGTTCTGGTCCTAAAATTCTCTCTCTTCCTGATGATCTCCAGTAGAACATTATTTATGATATCTAAGGGGAAGAGAATCATATTAAAGGTTCCAGAGAGGAGCAGCATTTTTTGTTTTATTTTAATTTTCCGAAGTCTGCTTTTTCTGGACAACTGACACTGCAAATTGTAATTAATTTTTCTTGAGCTATAAAAAATCTTAAAGTTTTTTTCCATTATGGATTAACTACCACACTTCCTTTATAGTTTTCTCATAGATGATACTTATTTCAAAGAATACACTGGTTTAGGACTAGGTTTCAAAATATATAGGGAGGATGTATTATAAAAATCTGGTATCTAGTATTTATTGTTGTTGAGAAATGCGGCAGAAATGAGGTTTTTTTATTGTAAATCTCACTGGGTACACTTTCCATATTGGAATCTTACTAAAGGTCTTCTTTCTAAATGCACTGTGTTAAACTTCCATATTAGCAATTAATATATCCTTTTTTTTGCATTTTTTTCTTTGTTTGTATCTTAAATTTGTGCATTTGCTTGACTTGGTTATTTGAGAGTGTGGAAGTTCAGTGCCCAATTTTTTCCCTGTGTTTTAAAGGAATATATCTGAAATGAGATCATATCTCACGTGGAGAGTTTTGTGTTATACAAAAAGAAGGAAAGGAGGACTCTTAAAATTATAAACTACTGATACAGAGTCTGGGTCTCCAAATATTGTTTGGTTTGGATAGTGACATGAAAATGGGAAAATACATCAGAAATGAATTTGTCTTTATGAAATACCTCATTTCTTTTAATAATTTTTACTCTTCCTTGTTGCTGTTTATTATTTAATATATAACCTCTCTTTTATCATTTTCTGGCATGCTTTCCTTTATACAAATGCAGTGTATTTTAGATTTGTCCTGTAGACCAAAGGGGAATAAGAAATTATCTTCAGGAATTTGTTATAATTACATTATATCCACATGAGCACCAAAAGAATTTAGCATGATTAATGCTATTATAAGGCATAGAAGGGTCAGGAACAATAGTTTGCTCCTGTTCTAAAAAGAATTAAGCACTTGCACAAGAAGAAATCCAAGAATTCAAACTAATTTTTTATATATATACATAGTTGAGAAAATAGAAATAGTGACTGTATTATTAACTACTCGTGAGAAACTTAATAGAAAATACTGACAAGTGGATTTAGTTTTGTTGTGGATGTAAGCTGATAAGTGGAATAAACTTGCAAAGAATTAAAGGAAGCATTTTCTTCTCTGTTTTTAATGTTAAGTAAAGTGACTCCACTTTATTTTATCAGAACTTACCTATCAGCCCACAATAAAATAATGCTACTGGTGTTTCAAATGATATCTTTTCTGGTAATCTCCTGGATTTATCCTGGCTCTGGGAAGGTGGCATGGAGTCCATTGCTACCCATTCTTAAAGCCTTTGTATGCAAATAGAGGGATGATGAATACTGAAATAAAATCTTGTGTTGGAAAACCCCCAAACAGCAACAAGCTCACAAAAATTATGTATAGCAATGCCATGCTTTGAAGAAAGCCTCAGCAGGATTTAGGATAATGTGAACAAAGTTGCAATTTTCTTGTGAAATTCTGGTTCTAGCCCTAATTTTTACCTCTCTAAGAGAGGTTGCCAAGGTCGAAGCTACGTTAAGCTTAGTCTGAGTATTCTCTTGATGTGTTAGTCCTGATTAGGAGCAGCACATCAGGATAATTTGTTGTAGTAGGGTTTGGGGTTTGTCCCCTGGTGCGTTTCTTCCGCAGCTTTGTGTGCAAATGTTGAAGGGAAATAAATGTTATGTTATTCTGTGATGCCGTGGAGGGAAATAACTTGTATTGCTTTGGTTGTCTGAAATCCATGGGCTCTGTAATTATCATTAAGATTTGGTGTTTGTGGGTTTTGTGTTTTTAACAGATAAAATGTTTAAATAGGTATTTATTTTTCGCAGTTAACATGCTGAAGTAGGTTCATTTTTTTTTTCCCTGGTTTGGGGGAGAAGGTAGAGGAGGAGTGAATTTCATTGTATTTAACTATTCACTTAAGTGTGATTTCATCTAATTGCTGGGGTGATTAGTATACCTGGCTTTTATAACACCGTGAAATGAAATATTGTGACTGAGACTGTATTTTTAACTCTGGTTTATTCGCTTCACTGACAGTTAGAAGCGGAGTTCTTTGTAGCTCATTTAGTTTTACTGCTAGCTAAGGAACTGAGGGGAATTTGCTTTGTAGTGGCTGTAACACATAGCTAGGATTATTTCCTTGTGTGATGGGAAATCTCTTTACACCTCATTTTTAGTTAATGGTGGCCAAACCACTGTGAAAATCATGAACTGAATTTTGCTATCATTGTGATTAATCATAACCTTGTTTATGTTTTATGCTGGTATTTCTTTTTCACTTTGTACCATCTTGATGCTGTTTGCTGATGATATTTGCTTCCCCCTATTGTCTAATAGCTCTTGTATTTACTCTTGCAGTTTTCTCCATCACAATATAATGTTAAAAACGCCTTCCTTTAAAAAAAAATTAAGTATCTGGCATGGACAAGGCAGGGTCTGGGGGGATGAGTGGGATTTGACCTGGGATTCCAGCAGGGCATGAGGACAAGAGAAGGGAATCTGGAATACTGTTTTGGAGCTTGGAGAGCACTCAGTCGTGTTTTTAACCTGCTCCCTTGAGAAATCCAGCAGGAGAAAGTCATCTTTGGACACTCATTGCTTAGCAAATTGCCTGCATGTACGAGCATGTTTCTGGTTCTGCAGATGGAAGCCAGGCTGAATTTGTTGTATTTCTTATCAGGTGCTCCAAGAGGCTGTGCAGGAAGATTGCTGTTGGAATGGTGCAGGAAAGTGCTGGTTTTCCTACATTTGAAACTGTTTTTCAGCCCAGTGTGCTGAACTCTGAATGATGGTGTGAGTTGGGTAAATGCTGCTTTCCATTCCATACATTTTGCAGAGTGCATCTCCTTCTGACAACATCCTTGGGTTTTATACTTAAGTGATGAATTTATTTCTTTACAAGTTCTGTTACTTGGATGTAACAGTAATTTAGTAGGTGCAGTATATGCATTGAATGAGTTTTGTCTGGCAGTTTGAAAAATGTAGATTTAATACAGATGAGCCAAATAATGTTTCTTTTCTCTTTTCTGCCTCTAAAATGCTGTCACAAGGGTGGTAGGTGCAAACAGAGGAGATGAGCACACACCTGATGGTCTTTGCAAGTCAACTGCTCGTTAGATAAATATGAAAAGCGACAGCTTCATTACAGCCACAAATCATACATCAGCTTTGCTCGGTTGTCCCTCACCCTTTAATTTGTTAAATCTGTGCTTGTAACAAAGGAGCTGGAAGTCGGCTGAGGCCGGGGTGAGGGGGTTTGCTGCCTGCACACCTCCAGTTGGGATGGTGCGCTTACCTACCGAGCTGCTGCGTGCGTGAGGCTCCTGCATATTTAAAGTCTGGGTATTCAGGGATTATCTGTCGTGCTTTTCCTTTCTCTGCTGATCACGCAACCAGAGCAGAGCAGCCCACACAACCAGAGAAAGCTGGGGCTCTCTTCTCCTTGTGGTTTTTTTTTTTTTTTCCTCGTTTCTTTTTTCCTTCACCAAAGCTTTGCAGTTGTCACATGTTCTGTGCAGGGGAGGAGGAAAAGTTACCAGGCTGAGTGTGCAGTTTTATATATCAGGTGTCTGTGGAATATTTGGCTGTTAACATGCACAAGGAGTTGGGATTAAAGGCACAATGCTCCTTATCACTCCAGGAAATTGTGAAGGCAGGCACGTGAAAGAGCAGTGCTGAGAACCTGCCAGGAGCAGGCAAAGAAAAAAGATTCAAACTAGAATTAACATTCAGGCAAAACCACAAATGCCAAGTGACTTATGAGGCATCAGTTGATTAAAATTGTGTGTTTAGATTTGACAAAATGAAAACTACACTTATTTTCCTAGCAAAGCTGGGGAAAATGACAGTGACATTGAGCGGTACATGGCATCACTTAATTAACTCTTCATTGTACATTTTTTGCTCTGCTCCTTAAATCACGTTTCTAAAGAAATTCAAACACTTATATAATTAATTAAAATTGTGCTGTACCTATTTTGTCTCATAACCATGGTAGCTCCCATCTTCTTCCCCCAGAGCAGCTTTAGTAGTGGAATAAGAGAATAAGGGATCAGCTGAATGTGTCAGGAAACAGGAAAATTCTGCTACACAACTCAAACTGTGTAGCCTCAAGTTGGATAAAAAAAAGAGATTCCCCTTCTGATGATTCTCTGGCCCTTGTTTCCAGTTTAGATAACCTTAATTTTCTTTTTCAAATGAATGTAACGGAATTAGAGCAAAACAGTGTCTTTGGTCTTTTTTTCCTCCCCAGTGTGAAATCCTTAATCCCATTTTAAATACCAGTATCATTAATGGCAGTTAATAGCATGTGTACTTTGATACAGGAAAAAACCCAGACATTTAGGGATGGGTATCACACTCGTGGTGTTCTGTGTTGCAAATTATTTGCAGATGAGGTTAATTGAGCTATCTCAGTCCACAGCTTTAATTCTGACACGGAGGTCACAAATTGAATCATAAACCTGTGCAGTAATAATCAGCATGTACCCTTTAAAGGCTGTCCCTGGTGAAACTCAGTGTGAAATAAGCAGTTGCATTTCTCAAAGCCTGCTCTGAATTAACATCTACACCACAGTGTAGTTTATAACATTAAAAATACTGGTTTAGTAGAAATACGTACATATTTTCATGTATTAATGGCTTTGCTAATTTACAGTAAATTATTTTTATTTAATGCTTCATTTTAGAAAAAAGTGTTGGATTATTATAGAATTTTCTTAGATGTAATTTCTAATTTCATAAATGATACAAAAACTAAGTTGAGATAATTAAAGGAGGCACTTTTGCTTAGTTTTCCTTGATTTACTAAAAAAAAACAAGTCATAGGAATTGCAGCCAGTGATCTGTAAAACAATGGAAGTAAGTAAAGCCAATTTTGGTACTTTCCCATATGAAACTGGTTTTACTCTCAATCTCCCAGCATCACAGCCACCATGGAAATTGGAATGATGTACTTGTGGCTTTGAAAGAATGAGAAATGCATGTCCTACAATTCAAACTAAGAAACAAAAGAAGTAGGGAGTAATGGAAGCAATTCATAAGTCTTTCTAAATATGTTTCACTTTAGAAATACTTTGTGAGTCCCTCACAATATTCAAGCTGTGTGGTAAGATCTAATTTGAAATATAAAATATTTAGTGTTTCTGAGATTTGAGGGGGAAAAATGTATCTCCTAACTCAAATTATCTCATTTTATTGAATTATGGTGAATAGAATATAAGAAGTAGAGGCTGAATCTCATTTCACTTGAACAGCAAGGGAGAATACAAAGAATACAAAGTAACATGAATTTGTGGTCTTGAAATATCTCTGTTACTTAAAAACATTTTGTAAGAGCTGTGAAATCCGTACATGCAGTACACATTAGCAAGCATCATAATTTAAAGAAATGAGGTTTATAGACAAAACTTAAACTCTGAATACAGTTACCTATAAAAGAATTATGATATGTTACTCTGTAACCCAGCAAATATCTTTGGAGGAAAGTGTGGTTTTAATTCTGTTTTACTTGTGAGAAAACCCAAATCCTTGAATTTGCAGGAAAAAGACATAGAATATGACCTCGTTGTGGCTTTTTCCAGTGCAAGGTTAGAGAAATAAAAAGCAATAGATGACAATTTTAATTATAAAAGCATGAAACGTGTGGTTGTGTAGCACAAAGGACGTTGGCTAATCAGTTATTCTGTATTTAAATATGGGTTTAAATGAGATTAGGAATCCAGACTGTGCAAGAGATTTCCAAAACCAGGGGTCAGAACACATGCTAATGGGATAATAGGAAGTATTCACAAAAGCTTATCTGCAGGAAAATTTTACTTCTCCTCAAAGAAATCCTTCCACTAAAATACTTTTGGCCATGTGGTTTTGACCTGTAATGCCCAAATTTTATCAGGCTACATGATAATTTGGAAATAATCCCAATCTCTGGAGGAAAAATAAGAGTAAATTGTAAACCTGTGAAGTGATTTAAATAGGAAATTGCTGAGATTTTTGGTGGAGCTGGGTATGTTTTATTCAAGTCTAATTCCATTCTTTAGGACACAGTGTATAAAGCAGAACAAGTCTGATTCCTGTAGGGTCTTAGTGATACAGAAATATGTGGAGAGAGAGTTCTTCTGTTTAGCATACTGAACATTATTCTACAATGTTTTTCTGGTTTTATGCCATTGCATTGAAATTTAAAAATTATGTTTTGAAATTACTAATTATTTCATTCCAAAGTGGCAATTTAAAAAACTTTAACTGGAAATCATACACGATTTTAAATCAGCCTATTAACGACAGGTTTAGTTGTTTTGTGGTTGAGTTTGGGTTTCTTTGACAAGTCTATTAATAAGTCCTGTTACGTGTGGAATAAATCCATAGGATGTCCTACAATGTGGCATAAAAGCAGGTCTGATTTCCATAATAAAATGAATTTCAGAGCTATGCATGTGTGGCAATAGCTAGAGCAGATACCCAGCACTTTCTCCCAGCCTGGATTTTCCAAGGGAAAAAGAGTGACGAATATCATGGAAGAGAAAATGTCAGTTTTTCACTTTGTCTTTCACTTTTCCTGAAGATGAAATATTTATATATTCATGCCCAGATGCCATTTTAACGGAAATATTTTTTCCAAGAAATTATCTCGTGAAAACTTCTGTTCCAGTTAAGAAACAAAATTATTTGTGAAAAACCGTTTCCACCAGTGCGGAATAGTTTTGTTATTTTTTTATTCAGCTTAGAGGTGTTGTGGTTAAAAATCAGACCAAACAGGAGGTCTGACAGAACAATATCAGGTTCAGGATGAACACAGAAGGATAAATTCAGAATGGTGGATCTGTGAGGAGGAGTAATTACTCCAAGAAATGCCTGATTGTTGCTGACCAGCTGTTATCACACGTAACACAGAAATGCTGTTGATGGCTTTGGTATCCTGCTGGGCAAGAAGCAGAACTCGTCACACTCCTGAGCCCTTCTGTGGGAGTGGGTGAATCCATGGGATCTCCACGGGGTTTTGTGGGAAGAATCTCCCCTGCTGGGAGTTTGGGAAAGCCGTGGTAGTGGGGGGATGTGGGGGCAGCACAAACTGAGATATCTCCCAAAGCAAACCTCCCTTCCCCCCAGCTTTGCCTTGGGAACGAGATGTCATTCATAGCCGAGTCTGCACCAATTGTGCTTTTATGAGCAATTAAATAATTAACAAAGTTGACATCTAAATTATATCTGCTTGGCATCTGAGTTCACCCCTTACCGAGACCTCTGGGAAAATTCTGCTTCTGGGAGGCAATCCTTTAGACTTGGGCAGACATTTCTGCTGCAGCTCTGTGCTTTCACAAATGTGTTTGCTGTCCTGCTGTTCCACCTGCAGATTTAGGGCTTGATTCTGCAGTGAATTCAGCACTTTGATGCAATCCAGGGAAATACTTTCCTATCAAAGTCAATGACACCATTTTTGCACTTGAAGGGAAACGTGTCCTTAAGCAAATTACTAACTGGATCAGCTTACTCACTGGCTTTTTGTTTCTTTCTTCCTGAGTAAGATCAAATTAGATTTTCTCTTGTGAGTCAGTGTCTATATGAGAAATGTACTTAAGCTATTTGTTTGATTCTAGTTAATACCAGAAAGTTTTGGGTTTTTTGGGTTGTGGGGGGTTGATCTGTTTGTTTGTGGTAGTTTTAATTTTCTTTTCCTATTTTTTAACAAGAAAAATGGAAATTTGATTGATTTAATATACAGTAAGCACAACGTCTCTTTGTACTTCAGTGAGCCTGCATTCATTCAGGTTTTGTAATACCAAAAACCTCAGAGCTCAGGAATCAAGTGATGATCATGTATCAGCTCCCTTGCTTTACGTCTCCTTAACTGATGAAAGTAATGTCATCTCTGTTGTTTCAAGGCATCTTAAGCTTTAAAAATAATGTTGTGATCAAATCAAATCATAGTTTGCCTCTCAATAGGAGCTTAAAGAAGAGAAATCTTTCCCTCAGATTTTCCTTGGCATTTATCTCAGCAGTGCAGGCTCTAATCAGGAAACAAACTCAGATCCAATTAGCTTTATCACTTAATTAGAGATGTATTTTTGGATTTATGCTTTACTGACCTCACTGCCATTGAAATGAAATTATTTAACTTCTGGGGAAAAAAAATCTCAGCAAATTCACACCTCTCCATTCATCAAATAGTTCTCTTTGATGCCAGGCAACCAGGTGGGTGTTTGACTGCAGAAATAACAATATGGTAGCCATGCTTGGGTAGATGCTGCTTTAGTCAGCTCCAGGGATTCAGTTCCTCATTCTCTGCCTCTTTTCCTGCCTCTCAAATCTGTATCTGTGGACATTTTCTCTCTTCCCTTGAATTCTGACAAATAAAAAGCCCTCAGAAAGCTCAAAATCCTTTGAGAAAGCACAGGTGAAACCACAGGGACCTTTGGAGGGCCTTGCCTCTATTTGAAGACTGAATAACTGTGCAATGGTGGATTTTGTTTGGGTGTTGTGGGGTTTTTCCCGTTTGTTTTTTTTTTTTTTCTTTTTCCTTGTAATTCTCAAAATATTTTCAAGAATAACTGGGGTTTTAGTTGTTAGATTCAGTTTATTTCTTAAGCTGATGCTGCCTGCTACAGAGCCCAAACTCTAACCTTGTGTTCTAACTGTGTACTCACAGTATTATTTCTCCAAACATTGGTAGAAGCTGTATGGGGAACATGTTATTTGTGTGTTGATTGGATTTCTGGGATATCCTTTTTTGTGTTTTGATTTGATTTTGTTGGGTTTTTTTTTCCCCCTCTGGCAGTACAAAAGTTTGTTCAAAATTTGTTGAGCTCCATTGTTTTTTAAATCCATCTGTATAGTCATTATCTCTTGTAGGAGTGCTGTTATATATGTTTTAGTTTTGTTGTGAGGTGTTTGCTAAAGGTTTTGTGTGTTTGTTTGTCCCTCATTCTTTTGGGGGGCAGAGCAAAGGAATAAAAAAAAGAAAGCTGTGCACAGTTCTTTGCTTAGAAACTGCTTTTGGAGACTTGAATTCATAATTATTCTGGAATCATGGATGTACTCCAGGGTAGATTAGCACCTGCTAGTGAGAGTTTGGGAGAATTAACCTTGTCATGATTGATTATGGAACGGTCTCTCAAATTCCATCACATTTGACCACCAATTTTTTTGTTTGTTGTCAGAGCTGTGATTTTTAAGCTTGGATTGAGATCCAGCAGTGTCTGGCTGTTAATCCAGGCTGTCCTGCTCTCCAGGCTTGACCTCTTGCTCCTTTCCATTGTCCTCCTTTCCTCCTCCTTGGCACACGAGTGACACTACTTACCTTTCCTGACATGTGGTGCTGTGCTCAATTAAGATTTGTAACCTCTCTGAAATATTTCACTGACAGGATCTGGGGAAGCAGAGCTGCTGTTTTTTCCAGCCTTGCATGTACAAACTCTGCTGTTTAAAAACCAGGATCTTACAGCCAGCATTTAATTGAGTATTTCTTGCGTGTTTTAGACTGGTTCAAACAGCTCAGATTTCAATATTCTGACTGGATATTATGTTAGGCTTTGAGTGCTGCTAAGAAGGTAACTTCAAATGCAATTTATTTTGCTGAATTCACTGAGAGAAAAGCTGTGGTGCTACGTGATTTGTTTATTTTCAAGGAATATATTGTACGGCACAAAAAAGTGGTTTTCCCAATTAAATTAAGGGCCAATGAGCACAGTGCTGTGGCAGCTTGTGCTTTCCTGCTGATCCATCCTCCTTTTGTATTTTGTCACAAATATTGAACGGTTTCAGTGCTTCTCCAGCATTAGAACAGGCCCATCCTTCCCCTGCAGGATATTTGATTAATTGTCGTTGTACCCTGATTACGACAACGTGTTCACCCATCATCCACGACTTCCAAGTGTTTCTCTGCCTTGTCCTCCAGGTGTTGTGGCCAACTCTCAGGAGAGTCTGTCCTGGATGCTGTGGAAATGGGAGCAAACTTTTTGATTTTGTTATTGTTGGTGCTCCGGGGGAAGGTGTTGACCACAAATTCAGGGCAAAGTAGGGGTGAGAGGACTGAGGGAGGGAAGAGCAAGCTGGGGTGAATAATTCACTGAGCAATTAAGAGAATCTGAGGACTGAAAGATGAGTCAACACCGTGAGCTGTTTTCCTTAGGCTTGGAGAGAAGCACCTGTGAGCCCTGGCACCGCTCCTGACCAGGTCATGTTTGTCCTGCTGCTGCACCATCCAGCTTGCAGTTATTTAATCCAGTTCAGAGAAAGGAAGTGAAATGTTTGAGCTGGTTTCCTAAGGAAATGAGGCTTAAGCAGTCACTTCACATGCCAAATTTGACAGAATTTTGTGGAAGTCAGCATCTGGGATCAGAAGAGAGACTAAGTTAATGTTGATGCTAGGCAGAAGCAAAGCAGTGCTCATCAGGATGCACAGAGCTGGACTGGTCACAACACATTCTGTTCCTTGCCCAGGGAGACAACAAAACCAAAATTTTATGCAGTAGTGGAAAAAAGCTAAGTATTGAAGGGGGAAAACAAGGAGGGAAGGAGCTGGGGTTATGACAATCACAGAAAGGATGAGATGAGGCAGAAAACCACAGCGTTAGGCTAGGAAATATATAAAAGTTGTAAAGGTGTTGTGGTGGGGGTGACAGAAGACCTGAGGAAACAGAACTCCATTGAAAACAAATTTTCTACAGCTCCACACTCTGCAGCAATGCTTTTAAATCCTGAGACAGCATGAAAGAACAGGGGAATCAATATTAGCTGATAATGTTCCTGCATTTATAGGGAAACTGGGAGGGAATTTTTTTAACTTGGTGAGGCTAAGGCCAGTTACTTGTAAGACCATGGGATGAAGATGCTTGAGCTCTGTTTCCAAGTTACTGTGGCATCTGATTCAAACAACTCCTCCATACCTGGAAAACTTAATCATCTGCAATTTTAGATTGGCCCATTTCATTTGTGAACTTGATCTCTCTTCTCCCAAGCACCATCTGCTGCAGCACCAGGCTGATGTACACATCACTGCATTTCAGAGAGACGAGGAATTTGGCATGAGGCAGCGAGAGAAGACTGAAAAAAGGATGCAGGAATGTGCAGGGGACCACGTAAAAGTGGCGTGCAATGAAATAACACTGCCCTGGCAAATAGAGATGGCTTAAAGAAGTGAGAAGTCAGAGCTTCAGGCAGCAGAAATAGTCCATGTGAGGTAGGTGAAGGAGAGATGAGGATTTCTTGGATGGAGAAGGGAGCAAGAGAGGGAATTCTGGCAGCACAGGCAGGCTTGAATGGGTAATTGAAATGCGCTGCTGAGCACACAGAACCAGCCGGGGGATGAGGCTGAGCTCTCTGTTGTTCTGTTTTCTTGTGAGGTGACAGAAACAAATCTATTGAAGTCAGAGAACACGTTTAAGTGCCTTTTGAATATTTTTCTGTTAATGACTCTCCTGGCAGTCCTTCAAAATCCATAAGCTTGTTGATTTAAAGAGCTTTTTTATTAACACACTCTCCTTAATCACTTTCTGTTGTTCTCCTTCATGAGGAGGGGGAAAAGGTAAAAAGGTATGAATAAAACCCCCCTTGGTCTTTCTAAGGGGAAGAGGATTTGCTGTCTGTGCAGGTGATAGATTAATTTGAAATATGATCTCTCAGCTCTATGGCAATGCTGAATGCCTTGATAGGACCCGACCACTTTACATATTCCCACTCTTACAGAAAAGCAATTCCTTTTTTCAGCTTCATGTGTTTGAATCTACAGCTTAAACAGCTGACCATAAAAGCAAGAAAGACTTTTAAGAAGGGATGTATTGTTGAATAAAAAAAGAATTAATAAACTGGAGATGAAGTCCATGTGCAACCTATTAAATTATCCACGATTTAGACTGTGTTCTCAAGTTTTACACACCAAACCTTAGACATGCAGTGTAATCAGCAGGTCCCCAAACGTGTAATAATGTTCTTCATAGGGTTCTTCTTCTTGTTTGCACAGCTGCCAGATGGTGTGTGCCATATCCCATTTCACCACATTATTATTATTTCTGTCTCAGGGCTGGTGAGAGCTGCGGGCCGGATGGGATATTTCACACTCGGAGCTCGTGTGTGAGTTTGATCCATGGATCAACAAAGGCTGCATCTCTGCAAAGTCCCAGCCTGGGCAAGAACTTGGGCTGTGGAAAGTGTAAGTTCTTTGGGGCAGATGCTCTTAATGGCCATCCTTAAACCTCCCAATAAGCTCAGCCCAGAGCCTACCTCCCTCATCCTTGTGCACATCCTAACAAACCTCTTCGAATCAAGTGCCTTCTTTTCCCAGTAAAAGTCCACTCTGTTGAAATCTGTCATGGAATCACAGGATAGCTTGGGTTGGAAGGGATTTTTGAGGGTGGAACCCCCCTTGCAGTGAGCACCTTGCAACCAGCTCAGGTTGCTCAGAGCCCCATCCAACAGCAGTAATTTTAAACTTGATCCTGACATTTCCATCTCTTAAAACTATCCACTTCTGCCTCACCTCTGAATTCCTTAATGACGCCTCTGTGTGTGCTGTCTGTAGCTCCTGCCCTTCAGGTTCCCCTCATATTCTCTCCAAGCCATCCTTTCCTACATAGTTCCCTGGAATTTTCCTGGCTGCCACCCCTGCAGGTTTCCTCAGTGCAGGTTTCCTCAGTGCAGGTTTTAGGGTGGCACCTTCATTTTGGCTCCATCCATCTCCCACCCTTTCCTGCTGGAGATCACCTCTCAGTGACTGAGACACATGGCTTGCATGTCATCTTTGACCACACAGAAATGGTCTCCAGACCTTGCTCCCAGGATCCTAAATCCAAGCAGTCACATCTTCCCATCTTTTGCTTGGTCTTGGTTGCTGCCACTGTGCTTGGCTGGTTTGAAGTGCTAAAATAATCCTATATCACGTTGGTTGCATTAACTCCCTTTCTTCTTTGTATCATTGTCTGGGAGTTTTAGTTTCATCTAAGGTTAGGACAAATAACATACAAGAAGTGTAGTCTTTGAGTTCTTAATTGGTTGTTTATTTCCTATCTACTTCTAGACTTACAAGGTGTAAGTCTTGACTAATAAGCTAGGAAAATATCTCCTCTCTAACCCTTACTAAGGTCTTTTAAGTGCTAATTGTCTAATAACGAGATGATACTTATTTATGCTTTTAACCTAATGACTTATTTTTGATCCACACTGCGGATCTTTTTTACTCAATCTTCTCCTTTCTTAAGGGTTTCAGCTTGTAGCACATGGATGTTTTCTAAAATAAGTCCTTTTTCATAGCCTGCATGTGTGGAGACGTGCTCAGTTGTAAATACACGCTGAACCAGAGGCAGAATCCACGAGGAGTTAAATGTACAATCCAAATTTCCCAGGAACAGGGAGAGAACGAATGAATGAATGGTGTGGAAATCAGACATGGATGTTGTTGCCTTCCATTCCTGTCTGTGCTGTAGCTGCTCTTTATGATCTCAGGGAATTAATTTTCCACCTCTGTGCGTGGTTTTTCCTCCTGCACTACGAGTTGCTTCCACAGCCTAGCCCTAATCATAACAGAACATCCCCAAAGAAGGAATGAGCAATGTTTACAGCTTTCCAGAGATGATTTTCTCAGCCTCTCCCTGGTGTGCCTGTCTGTGCGTGTCTGTGTGTGTGTTTGCTTTCACAGTCAAAAGCATTCTTGGCAAATGTAATCTCCAAGTGAAGAGAATGCTCCAGCTGTTTATCTATTATGCCTTTTGGCACCAGGGAGCCAAAAGTTGGACTCCACAATAAAGCAATCAGTTGCACAGAATTTGGCCAGCTCTAATGGGAAAGGGAGGCAGCAGCTATTTAAAAATAGCCGTTCAGTAGATCTAAAAAACCCCAAAGTTTTATAAAGTACAAATCTCGTTTTTTGCATGGCAGGATTTGTCCAACAGCTGAGGAAAACCACTTCTTGAAAGAGTTAGAAAGTAGATAATAAAGATACATTAGCCTAAGAAGGGATTTTTTTTTCCAAGTAAAAAATGGGGAAAAAAAGGCAAAAGAGGATTTGGTATTAGTATGGGCTGAGGCTCATCTGAAAGTACCTAAGGCTGATTTGACCCATCATCAATTTCTTGTACAGATGCCTGTCACAGCCAGTGCTGAGCTGAGAGCATCTCACTTTGTCTGCTTGTTGTCATCAGATTTCAATAATTCTCTTTTGCATCCCCTGGGACAAAAGGGCACGTGATGCCTTGCACCTTAAGTGGTAATTCTTTTAACAGCTTGGTGCTGACAGTGAAATGAGACCAATATTTAATAAACCTTCGATATGTTCAAGTTTAGGCTCATTTTTCGTCTGGTGCCAGTTTTGTTCTCTTCAAAGTCATTCCAGTAATTCTCACAGGATTGGTCTTTAGCTTCACATGTTGCATCATCTTTTGGATTTCTACAAATGACAGGATTGTGCAGCCTAAGTCTCTTGATATGAAGTAGAATTTAATAATCATAACTGTTGCCTTTCCCTCCTTCCCAGTGCTTTCAATAAATTCTTAAAGACACTTTTCTAGATATTTGGGATAAATTGTTTAAACATAGTGCCATAATCTGGTCTACAATTATAGCCCTCCAAAAGAGCTAAAATTCAAGTTTTCGGGACAATAAGAGGCTCTGCATAAGTACAGAAACTCCTCTTGGCAGTTGGTCTATGAGCAGATGTGTGTGTTCAGTTTCAGGCACTTGTGTAGTTGTAACCATCCTGGGCAAGGCTGGGGGACAACTGAATGTGTACAAGAGAAGGTGGCATTAAACAGTGAAAAAAAAACCTGAAAGAAGCAGGGATGGAAAAAAACCCTTTTCAATTTCCTTTATTTAGTCCTTGGTCTCTTGTTAATGCCAAATCTTCTCGTGAAATTACCACTGCAGTTGTTCAAATTGCCAGGTGTTAATGAGAATTTGCAATCAGGTGGGACTCGAGGAGACAGCTTTACATTTAGAGCTGAGGTGTAGCTGCAGGATAAGTCTGAAAAACCAACTTCTTCCCACTATTTCCTTGCTGATTTTCCTAATTTTGGTTCATAGGGTCACAGCTAGACCGGTAGAGTGGGCAGAGGTGAAAAGGTTCTGGGGAAAGACTTGTGTGAAGAGAAGCCAGGGGCTGCCCTGTGACAGATTTGGAAACCAAATAAGTAAATATATGAAAAATGCTTGAGGTACGCAGGTCTCCTGTGCTGTGAATTGAAACAAAAATAAAACCTGACCCCTGGATTGTGCCAAAAAAACCCTCACAAATCAAAAGCACAAATTATCCCCAAGTACTGCTTAGGCTTATCCTGTACAGCATCGACACTGAAATTAGCAGTCAGAACAGACACAAATTAATTAATATTGTGTTTTATTTTTTCAATAAGGTTTGCATTCATTAAAGAAATATTATGATAGCTTTGAGCTACTTTGCAACAAGTTTATTCACTCTGGGTAAAGATCCAAGATTTAACTCCAGAGCAGAGGAATTAAAGAAGTTAGTTTTGACGGAGCTTTAAAAGGAATGTCTGCTTGAGCCCTGTTCAAGATAAAAATTCATAGACAAAAGTGGGTTATTGATGATTTTTGTGTCACCAAAGAGCTTGGAGCTCTAAATGGACCAGTGTGTGTGCAGGGCCACCTCCCTGGCTGGTTTTCCCTTACTTGAAGTTGAATTATAATCCTAATTTCAGTGTTTGTAGTTGCAGCTCTCTAGAAATAGTAACTGAACTTGAAATTACTGCTTTGTTCGTGTCTATTTTGCACTTAATGTTTGTTTCTGGTAGAAAAATACTCTGTCAATGAATCAAGGTGCTCTACTACTGGAATGCAGAGCTCACAGCAGAAAACTTCTGCTTTCACTCTCTAGTGTCTTATTTTTAAATTAATTGACTTTTTGTCCTTAGCATATTTTACAAGGCTGTAATCCTTAGAAGTATCATGAGAATTTGTTTAATTATGGGAAAGATTTAAATTATTACTTACCATTAAAATAATAATAAATATTCTATACCACAGGAATGTCCTTGGAAGTTCTGGGAAAGATGGTAAATGACCTTAATATGTGCAGGTGTTGTGTGGTTATCACTCTGCCTATAAGGATGGAGGATTGAAATTTTGGTTTTTTTTTCTAATTGTGACTATTTTTTAGTCTCAATTTTGCCCAGAAAAAAGATGATAATACAACACAGACTGGTCACTTTCACAGTAAAACAAGAAATTTAAAAAAAA
>WAAE01003407.1:0-10953 GCA_013400495.1 Nicator chloris
GGATCTTTATTTGGAGGCCTCCAAGGGCTGCCACGGAGAATGTCTTCAAAGGCCCACCTCCACGAGGTGAATGCAGTTCTTATAAGTTTCACAAATCAGCATAAATGACAAAAAAAAAGCACCTATGAGGAGGAAGAGTGGTGATGAGATTCCCCCCAGGTCAAGCCCCTTCTTAGAGCCCCCCCTCAGCACTCACTGTGCTTTGTAAAGAAAATGTGTCTTGAGGAGATGTTCTTCAACCTTAGTAGCCAGGAAGAACCAGGATAGCACTGTGGCTTTGTACTCCCAGTGCCTGGAACTCTGGAATTTGTTTTGTCTTTCTGCTTAGGGAAAGGGCATAGAAAAGTACTAGGAAAACTAGCTAGAATAAAATAACAGGCTACAGAGCAACAAATATATCTGCAAACAATATCTGCAAAGAAAATATATAAAAGAAAAAAGGCAAAAAACCAAGACAGCATCATAAGAAAAGAGAAGAAACAGAGCAATTTTGACCCACCACACTCAGTGGCCAAGGCAGTGATACGGTTACTTGAAGAGTGCAGAACCACCATAAAGGTTGTTCCTTTTCTGAAGAAGGGTTCTCTGCTCTATGGTCCATGACCTGCTTTGTTTGATTAGAATGAAGATAGGCATTAAAGAACATTCCAAAATTATTTCCAGATCAAATTTACAGTGATCAGAAGGAAACCATGATTATTGGTTCAACTCTGTCTTCATCATCAAGTCTGTCTTCGCAGGGAGTGAAGTTGTCCACGAAGCTGACGTTGAGTTAAGCCCACAGGAAGCCTTGGTGTTGGCCTTGTATTTTGGCTGAACCACTTGAGACAAGTAGGCATGAGCATGTGAGACTGAGAAAAACTGCCTGGGAGCGATGGAGGTCCATGATACTCCAATCTCTATTGTTTGTCCTATCTAATATGCAATTGAGAGAATGCAGTCATTTGCTACAGCCAGGGCTCTGCTATGTATGTTTGCTTGTGAATGTGTGAGTTTGTGTAATTAGAACTAGATGATATTAAATGAAGTTTTCTTGCCCTTCCGAGGACTCTGTATTAAATACTTCCAGACGGCTCAGTGCTGGAGGTAGAAAAAAGTGTAACCATAGTGATGGAATGGAAATTATTTCTTTGTTCTTAGGCTGCAGTGTCCTACAGACACTGCCATTTTCAAGGTCAAATATATATTAGAAAGAGATAAAAATTGAAGAAAAATATGCTGGCTTAGCTGCAAAAGCTAATTTATTTTATGCTTTATAAATTGTGTTAAAAATTACTAAAATGAGATTTCTCAGCAAGAACTAAATGTGTGGTTTCACAAAAGTAATTTCCAAAGATGAACATGGTTACAGAATTTAGCTTTAAAAGCTTTTCAGGCCATCAGAGAAAACAGTAAAGCTATCAATTACCAGATTTCAGTGGCACTTCTGTCAGAAATATAATAGTAATTTTATCATTCTCCTCAGCATTTGCTAAATTAGGAATGTCTGCTAACAGATCAATTAATTGGAGCATTATTTAATTTAATGAAATGTAATCCATCAAGAAACGTTAATCAGTCTTTTAAAAAGAATACATTCTGACATCTCTTTCCAAATGGCAGAAATAGTAGGGCCTTGACACCATGGTGAGATGACAGTTGTAATTTTGAGGATTTGAGGTTACCACTGAGCATTCTTCTGAACAAACAAAACCCCTTCTTGTCAAGGTATTGCCCAGTACTGAGCTGTGACACCTAGTGTTGCTATGCTCTCCTGAAAATATCTTGCAGCAAGAAGCCCTGCATTATGATGTTCAAATTCAGTGCTAAAAATGCTGAAGATCAGAAGTTTTACTTCTGCAGATCTTCAGAATCTCTCCCCTCTGTCCTGGCCAAGTACACAAAGCAGGCTTTCCATTACTTGTGCTTCATTGTAGTGCAAGGCTTGGCAGCAGACAAGGCAGAATTTCTTGTGGAGGGAGCAACACATAAGATGCTTCCTGGCAAACTGATCTTGCAGTGAGTTTGAGGGAGTGCAGATGTAGCAATTAAAATCAAGCTTTTTGTTCGCAACAGAAGACTAAAGAATTCTTCTGTATGACTCACAGTTTTACTCGGAGTGATTCACTGCAGAAAGCCCATTTTGCTCCCTCTCCATAGTGCAGATGTGGGCCCATGCAGATTTGTCTGCTGCGGTGTGCCGAGAGACAGTCAAGTGAAAGGAGCAGAGGCGGCTTGCAGAAGGAGCAAGGAGATCCCAGAATGAGTAATCAATCAAATAAATTTAGTGACTCCCTTCAGTCAAATATGCCTTCTTTTCTTGAACTCATCCCCTTGCTGCCTTTTTAGCCTCATGGCATGAAAATCTCCTTTGCGTTAGCCAGAGTAAAATGACAGGAACCAATCTAAACAACTAATCCAGCTCCCAGTGAAAAGTGACAGAGTAGGAGGCCATGGTCACGGAGGCATTGAGGCTTGTTCCCCTGTGACAGCTGTCATTGAAACAGTGCTATAAGCATCGTTGTCTGCTCCTAAGCAGATGTAGGAGTCTGGTGTGAGTGCAAATGAGTAAGCTGAACTTGTATTTTGGTAGTTCAGGGATCTTAAACATTCTGTCAGAGCATTGGTTGATTTTTCTCCATTATGCTAACATAACTCTATTGTGAACCTGAAGGACCTGAATAGAAGCATTAGGAGAGCAAAAACTGCTATAATATCTGTACAGGGGAGAGTCTGGATTTCTCAGAATACTTTAACTAAAACAAAGTTCTGATTTTACCAAACTTAGTGTTTGCAACGTGAGATTTGACCAGTAGGACATCGTTTACCAACAGAGAATGAAGGGAACAAGAGGGCTGGGATGACTGAGGTAGGGAGGAAGGGATGGTTAAAGGAAAGAAAAGAAAAAGGAAAACCACCAGCTGATGCCTTTTCTCCCTACCGTACTTAGGCTATGATCTCCAGCCACAGGAGTTGCTGCCAGGGATGGTACTGCCTCTATGACCCTGGGAATGGAAACAAACTTCTCTGTACCAAAAAAGAGTATCCCTTCTCTTTGGGGTGATGGTGATTTTTTTCCTATTCTGGACCTCTGTCTAGGATATTTGAAGCTCTTCAGAAACAGCTGAGTTTAAGTGGAAAGCACTCACCCTGAGTTGGATAGGTGAGACCTTGACTGCTTTCTGCAGAAATCATGTCAGTATTACAACCTGACTCTGTGTTACTGGTTTTTGGGGGGATTTTGTGTTTCAGTCCATGCCAAGCTGGCATCACCTGTTATTAAGCTTTCCTCTTCAAATTATTAGTGTCTAAACACTTGTGATGAGGAAAGGGTACAGAGGACTGAAAGAGTTGCAGTAATATCTACATCTGAAGCAGTTCCCCTTATTATTCTCCAGATAATCTGGATGCAATTACACGATTTTGTGACATTTTCTCATCTGGAGATGTGTCATCTCCCTGCAATGTGTATTCTCTTTTCTGCCAGAAAGACCTATTTGGTCTTCTCAATACGTGGAATAATCCTCAATGCTTTTCTGATGACTGCTTCTTGTACCGCGCATGGGAATGGCATCCAGAGACCCAGTTTCCTTTGGAATTAACAAAAATTACGTTCTCCTCAGGATAAGTTCCCCTCTTCATTTAGTGACTGTTTTAAACAGGTCAGATGAACTGAGCTTCCAAACAACCACTTCACTCCACTGACCATGAAGAACATTTAAACACTGATCAAATATAAGCATTTACTTTCTAATGGCTGCTGAAATCAATCCTTTTCTGCTGAATGTCCTGCAGGGACAATCCAGGCTCATTTCCTCATGTCACATTCAGATAATCACAGTTCAGCTCTGGAGAAGGGTTTGATTTGATTTTTTAGTACTGAAACTGCCACCTGATCTTGCTATTGATTTCCTGAATCAAAGACAGCTTTTCTTATTCTGCATACTTCATTAAAATTCAACACGCTTAAACTTATTTTAGAAGTAAAAGAAAATGATATTTTAAATCATACTTATTTTCAAAAAATGAAATAAATTAATTTTGAAATAGATATTATTCTCTTTGCACTCTAAACAGCTTTTACATTGGAGAGATTACATCATTGATGAGCGTTTGCTTGGGAGAAAATGTGGAGCATGGTGATGGCTTCATAGGAACAGCACAAGAGCAGACCAGCCATTTTCACAGTCTAGCATTGATCAAATTGGCAGATTGTCTGAAACAGACTGATGGGCTTTCTGTTACCTTCCAACCTGACATTTCAAAAGCAAGTATTGGCCACCAGTGCCACACATTTGTGGCCAGCCAATCTGAAATACCATAAAAGTTTTGGGGGT
Source organism: Nicator chloris (assembly GCA_013400495.1). NCBI lineage: Eukaryota > Metazoa > Chordata > Aves > Passeriformes > Pycnonotidae > Nicator > Nicator chloris. The sequence continues at coordinate 4,317 of WAAE01003407.1, forward strand.
TGAAGAGCAGGAGATATGTGAGCAGGCTGAGAACTTGGGTTGGTTCAGCTGTGCAGAAACAAGCGAGCCCAGTTGTATTCATGTGCAAAATGTTGATGACATCTGCCATTTGTTGCAAAGCTGTCTTGAACACCAAGAGGCTGAATTTACTTCAGTGGCACGTGAGTTCCTAGGGTATCTGTGTGCAACTGGTCATGATGATGCAAACGCTACCTGACTTTGTTTCTGCTTCTTATCTGTAATTCACATATCTCTGCTTATTTGAAGGTGCTGAATGGAAGATGCCTGCATGGCATTCTGGGTCTTAGCAGTGTTGTTTTTCTGGTATCTTTTCAGATAAGAAGTTGGAAACTATCGTGGGGTTTAATATGTTGTAAATACAACTCATTACTATGTTAAAAACTCATCTCTTTTACCCACAAAGAGACTGAAAATATAAGTACATAATCCCTTCACAATTTGACTAACTCCTTCATCCAAATAATTTACCACAGTTATAGCAAATTAATTCTGGGATGAATACAGACACAGATGACAGTGAGAAAAAGGGAAGGGGAGCAATGCGATGAACTCTTTCTCTGGTAATGGTTCCCATTTCTGCATGTCTCCCATGCTGTGATGTCTGAGGGTCCCCTCACTTCTGTTGTGTGGAAAGCTTATTGGTGACACAAACAAAGAACATTGCTTTTCCTCAGGGAGATGGGCATCTGTGTGTGAGATGGCAGGGGATCACTCTGGCAGGAAGGGACAGAAGGGGAAATAGGGCAAAACTTTTTCTGAACCATTGCAATGGATGAGAGGTTCAGGGACAGAGTCAGAGGCAACATGAGGTTTTTTGTCACTTCATCAGCTATCAGGCAGGACTTGACAGTCCTGATAGTTTCCTTGGCAAGTTAGTTGGTCCACTTAAAAATAATGATTCACTTTCTAAATGTGTTATAAAGACACTGACGGTGCTTGTCAAGGAACAATTAATTAGGCTCTGCTCAGAGGAATAGCTACTGAAGCTTCAACTTCCATATGATGTCAGCAGATAGAACAGTTGTGTTTACACAGCCTGTGGGCCGCTGTGCTGCAAAACCCCCGCCTCGGTCACGAGCTTCAGCAGCAGAGGAGTGTGCCAATGCCAGCATCAGGAGAGTGGAAAAAGTTTCGAAGGGTTTAGTTCAGCCACATGGAGTTTAACGTGCTGGTGGGATGCTAAGAAAGGTTTGTCATGAAGAGATGAGGCAGTGGGAACGTCTAGAGATAATGAAGGGTATACTTCCTCTATGGTTTTTGAGGGGTTTTGTGCAGACATTGTGAAGTTATATTAAAGTCAGAATTCCAGTTAAAACTCATTAAAGGTATCCAAAGAGGTATATAAATCCTACATCTGCAAAAGGAAACTGATGAGATTTCAAATCTGCAAGGTCATCTTCTTTCTCCACACTGAAAAAAAAGAACAAAAACTGAAAAAAAAAAAAAGAAAAAAAACAAAATTAAAAAGAAAGAGACCTAGAACCGAAGTGAAATTCTGGTCTGGCAGCAAGTCTTGTGCCTGTAAACAGACATGATGCAGCTTTTCTCTTACCCAGTGGCAGGTTTTCTGGCCCAGACTGGCTTTAAGCAATGTGTCAACAGGATTTGGGCACAATTCTGGAAAAACAGTGAAAACAATAATGGAAATACATCCTGTAGATGAACAGAAACGTCCTATAACATTTCTTTCCCTCCTTGTCATTAATTTAACAGGAATGGCTAGTAAATCACATTGCAAGTTACAACAAAAAATAAAATGCAGGTTAGCTGAACATGCTTTATCAGGATTGCAGTTGGTCAGATTAATGCAAAATCAGATGCCATTCTAGTAAAATTGAAGCAAGCAGTCATAAATTATCCATTTATGCAAACTGTAAACTCAGAGTTGAGTGTGCTCAGTATTTCTCTTCCCCTATCCCCTCACATATATGCACTTCCTTTTGTGCTATGGAGCATTCATAGCTATGTCAAAATAAGTTCATTTGAATATAATTTCAGATATAATTTACCTATGAGTTTTTTTTCTCTTAAGAGCAGGCCAGAACATTTTTTTTTTCTCTTGAGAACATAGTCATGAAGACTCCAGTCTGTTTGATTGCTGTGACTGTTGGTGGAACTCTGGTTTTTATTCTGCCTCAGGCTGATAGAGTATGACACTATCTCTCCTTTTCTCCTAAATTTTGGTGCTTCTAGAAAAGACTGAGATCCCATGATATGGCAGTGTTATTGACAGGTCTGTGGATTGGCAAAAGGAGAACTAAGAAAGGATCGGTTCATGAGGATTTTCATATTCCATTGGGAGCTCACACATTCTGTACAGCCATATCTCAAATTTCTGCAAAGGGAGGATGATGATGAAAAACAATTCTTATGTTGCTGCACAAAGAGGACACATATTCTGCATGCTTTGAGAGATACAAATAATACTTTTCTAGGCATTGAAGAAAGTGCATTGTGTTAGTGGAAGATGAAAGAGTTCTGAATTTTTTGATAACTATTTTATTATTTTACACTAAAAAATTCACAGGTTTCATTTTCAATGACAGTTATACCACCAAGCACCCTGAACACAGCCTTCATGAGACCAACACAGAGAGAAATGTTTTGATTCTGATGCTGAGACAAACAAGTCAAACACTGCTTGATGCTGGATTCTCTGCAAGGGTTTCTGTCTATTCCCACATTCTTTAGGTTTAAACATACAGTTTCAGGATTGAGAATTGATTTATTTGAGGCAGTGATGCAGTTCATGAACACTGATATGTTTCTAACTAGTTTTCAAAATGGAAACATAAATCATTTGGAATATACAAAGCAGAACTAAGTCTTACTTAAAAGAAAAGTAGCAACGAAGAGACCTTGAACAGATTTGATGGGGACTGAAATGATAGGTTTTGTAATGGCATGTACTGACTTTTTCATCTTTCATCTTAATGTAGCTGGCATTTCATTGACAACTGTCTCAGTATTGCTTGTTGTCCTTTCTGAAATGAGCCTGTGTTGTTAGACAGTGTCTTCAAGTAGAACATCTGTCTAGAACAAATCACTTGGCTAGCAGAGCAGCTGGGCTTTGCTTTTATTCTTTCTAGGCCTGTTCATTGGACCAGAACTAAGCAAGAGAGTAGGAGGATGGCATGAGGATTGATGTGTGGCGCTGTACAGAAATCTCCTTTTTGTCTGCTCCGGTCCTGGCACGCTGCATGAGATGTTTTCACGTTATGTCCATTCATGGTTTCATTCACAGGTTCGGCCATGTGCAGCATTGTGGTAGGTTGCTCATGACACAGACACACAGAGCAAGGCTGACTTTACAACACTTTGACTCCACACATTGTCTTCTTGTCTCCTTGAATGGAAATATTCACACTTAAGTGTGTCAAGCACCGTCAGCTCACACCAGAACATAAATGCATGTTCTGGTACTGGCAGGGCTGAAAAGAGGTTGGTGTTAAAGGCAAATATTTATTGAAAAATTTTATTGTGTTTTAATTATGGTTGAATCTCTGCTATTCTCTCTGACACATTAATTATTCCAACAAAACATAATTCTTTTTGTAGAAATATTTTATCAGGAAAAATCCTTGATCTTCTGGACCTCTAAAGAGGAAGCTTAAACTGCAGCCAATGTGAGATGGAAAAGAAATTCTCCTAGGCTGTCCAAATCAGCTCAAAAATACAGAGAATCAGTGTATAAATTGCACTGAAACTCCTAAAAATCACAGTATGGTTCATTTTTTGCTTTTTCATTACTTTTTATTTTTTAAATTTTTGCCTTCCCACAAAATGTTATTTCATAGACCAACAGATATTACATCAGCTTTCAATTTCCTTTCCCAAAATGTATTCTAATATAATTTCTCATACGTATCAAAGAGATCCTTGCTCTGGATGGAGGTGGACAATCAGATACATGCAAATTACTACTTAAATGGACAAGAAAAAAGGGGAACCCCCCCCCAACCAAACATATAATTTTATGGTTACTTATCTCTTTAAGAAATTAAATTCTGGCAATTGTCATCATATCTGCAAATTCTCATCTCTCATATTTTTACTGTCTCTCTCTCTTAAGGCACCCTTAACTTGCTATATAAAATGTCAAAATAATTTGCAACAAGCATGCCAGCATCCCTTTAGTGGTGATAACTCATTTGATGGTGGTGGAGGGGAGGATTTAGGAAAGGCTACAGTGGCTGGATGGTATTAGGACTGATAAGTTCATTCATTCTTATTCCTTCCTTCCAGGATGTACAGGAAGAAATTAAGTGAAGGAGAGATTGAAAGATCCTCAACAGGTGAAAAATATGAAGGCTCTCCTTCTTATAATTTTTTGCTTAGCCATCTGTGTTCTTAATGCCTTACCGTGCCTTTAAGTGCTTTTCGTAGTGGGAAAGTGGCACTTTATTTCCAGAAATTTTACTGTGTGGGGCCTTCCCTGCTGATAAGAAATTGCTGGAGCCAGGAAACAGAGAAGCAGCATGACAGCCTGGGATAATCTGGGTTAGCTTGACCTTCATAAGTACCGCTAAAGGACAACACTGTTATTTTGAATTAAACATAGGTGCAGCTGGTAGGTGTTACATGAAGATGTTGTGCTGCTCTCTGCCATCAAAGGCACCAGTCTCCTGCACACAGCCCATGAGAATCCTTGTGGGTGTGAGGGTCCATGCCAGAAGATGAGACAATGGGACTGAGTGTCTGCTGAGGCCTACAGTCTTGTTCTCAAAATTTGCAACAATTGATCTTTAATTGACTTGTTCAACACTTGGAATAGGGTTAGCACAAAAAAAAGATGTCAAGACAGACATTCGGGAATCAGGCCGTTCTTCCTCTCCTGGCATGTACTGGAAATAGGTGGCTATGGAGCCATCATAATGTGATTATTGGGGATGATTCTGTGCGGGGCCAGGAGCTGGACACAGTGATCCATGTGGGTCCCTTTTAATTCAGCATGTTCTGTGATTCTGTGATCAAGAGCCATTCTCATCTTTGCTCTCCCACTATCTTGATTCCTCTGTGAGGCCTTCACTGCCTTACAGACTCCAATCTCCATCAGGACTGAGGGTGTCCGTTTGTTTTTCTGCTTTGTAAAAATAGCCTTGTTCATTTCCACTGCTTTAAAATGGAACAAAAATGCGTTTTAAAAGTTCTTGTAGAAACAGAAATCTTCCCATACATGATGTGAAATCAATCAAAACATTCTCAGTGTTTTACATAGAATTATTTAGAACAGAAATAATATTACTTGGAATAGCAATTCCAAAATAACTTTATTTTAAAATACCTTTGTCTTTGTTTCCACCACATTATGGACTCTGCACCTGAAAGTCATTCCTGGAGACAGAATTTGCTGGGTACTTGCCTTAAATATGGACTCTGAAGAGGAGCTGCATACACATTCAGCAAAGACTGAATCCCTAACAGAGTCTTACCTACTGATCTATTTGTAGAAATTAACCTCTTTTAAAACAACAACCTGTTTATGAACCAACCCTCCTTCTTTCTGTCTGGGTGGATTCTTTGCCACATCATGTAATGCTTCAGACAGGATGCTGTACCACAACAGAATAGCTACAAGAAAGAGGATGCAAAATCTGCTACATGATAGGAAACAAAGCTTTATTTTGTTTTCCAGGTTTAAAACTTCCCTTGCTCCAACTCTGCAATTAAATAGATTTTTATAAACAGTATTATGAGAAGTGAATTCAGTTGTGTTCTATCCGGCAAAATTAAGAATTATCTGTAAGGAAAATATACATATTTACTCAGACATCAAGTTTTACCTCTAGCTTTCTGGAAAACAAATTATACCTGACAAGGAATTACAATAGCTTGAATTATTTGGCTAAACAAGAAGATGAACCCATTACCATTTGTAGAAAACAGGATGTATTTATATACTTAGTGCTGTCCTTCATCTTATCTTTGAAATCAAAACAGAGCAAAAGTTGTTTTGTTCTTGTTTATTCCAGGCTGAATATTTATATTAAATTTAAAGTAAATCTCTGTTGCCTTCTCCTCCTGAATTAGAAACCAGGCAAAATTACCAAAAGGCGTCTTTGGTTATGCTCAGATGTTTTATTGTAACTGAAAAACAAGGTAATTTTCTTGGATTCAAAGATACTTACTTTACCTTTTATAAACCCTTGTTTGAAAGGAAAAATATCTGCTTTGGTGCACCCTATTTAAATGCTTCATGTGTTTATCCTACTAAGCTAATTTGTCAAGATGAAATCTGTCATTTTTTTTGCATTTGTAATGCCTTTGTCACCACAGTAGCTGGGAAACGAGAATTTAAATGGAACACCCTTCAAAGAAATCATGCTTCCCAACCTTCACTGGACTTTGATATTTTAGTTTTTAAGATCAAGATTCTTCCAAAGTTTTGTGGAGAGTTTATGATTTTTTGGGAGTTGCTTTTACAACCAAATGAATATTCATTGCTGTCTGACAGACGTAAAACCTGAGCAGATCATTCTTATCTCTAGCTGTACCATGGCCAACATTTCAATTAATATGTATGCTGCTAAGGAAAGAATGTTTATGATGGACCTAAGCTTGCAGTGATATCTACCCTGGGCTGGGACTGATTGGAAACTTTGCACCAGGTGTGCAC
>WAAE01003408.1:0-96814 GCA_013400495.1 Nicator chloris
CTTTTGATTCTCCTCCCCGTTCCACTAGGGTAGGGGGCAGAACAAGTGACTGTGTGGTGTTTACTTGCCAGCTGGGCTTAAACCACAACAGCTATGTGTAGAAATACGGGTAGGGAGGAAATCCACAGAGGATATGCAAAAGATTAGCATCACTTGTAGGATAGCAAGTGAAAAGGTTATACTGAAGTATATACAGAATTATTGCTAGGTGAGCATCTGTTCTTCATTTGTTCCAATAAGAGAGGCAGGAATAATTCAGTAAAAATACATCTCGAATATTTTGTGCAGCTGTACACAAAGACATCACTGAAGCCAATAGCTTTGCAGAGAAATACAGAAAAATTTAGTCTGTGTGCATTTGTGCAATGGGAATTTATTAAACAAATATTTTTAATTCAAAGGTAAACATCATGCTTCATGCAAAAATTAATGTCTTGTTGGTAAGGCTAAGGAAGAAACTTCCTTGAAAGGAACATTATGATTTTTTGGTTTTGAAGGTTTCTTGACTTAGTTTAATTTTCTTAGTATATCATAGTGTCTGTTATTGTAGAGAAATTTCATGAGTAACACAGACCAGCAGTTTGGTTGAGTTTGGTCATATCCATTTTTCTATTAGAGCTGATCTGATTTTCTGCTGGCACTGTGTGTAACTCAATTCACAGGTCAAATGGTTTTAAAAGTAGTGGAACCTCCTTGAGCCAGGTCATTTACCTGAATTTCATGGTATAATTCATGTTGTGTGGGGTCAGTATGTTGCATGCAGAGTGAATGGCCAGTTCTCCAGGATGGACAAAAAGACCAATCTAAGACAATCAGCAAAACCTCAGGCCAAATACTGAGATAGAGTTCCCAGTAATGAATATGAGGCGAGGCTCACATATGTAGCAGCAGAGTCCAGGAGGGATCAGTTCTGCAAACCTCATTTGCAGTCAGTGGCGCCAGGGCAGCTGCTTCACTGTGTTTGTATAACACACTTGAAAGGCAGCTCACCTGTGCTGTCTTTTGGGCAGCTTGGTGGGATGTATTTGGCCATTTGTAAGAATAGCCCAGGGGTTTCTGATGCTGTCCTGTTCCCCTCTGCAATCTTACAGCCTTGGGTGCCCCTGCTAGACTGCTCACTTTTACACACAGGCTTCTAAAGTTGCTTACACTTCACTGTACAAAACAATGAGATTTAAAAGTATGAATATCTCTTTGTGTATACATATGAATATGATGATTTCTTAGCTATTTGCTAGTAATATCCAGTTATGACGTTCTTGGTATGGATTAGAAGTTAATTCTTCTTGGGTTATAATGAGTATTTTTTGGTAAGATATTACCATACCATGTTATGCAGACGTAATGGTAATGAGTCAGGAGTTGGCACACAGTCTTCTGAGTCAGGATATTAGGGGGCATTGTGTACCAGAGGTACTTTCTTTTGGCTTAGCTGCAGAGCTGACCATCTGTGGTCATAAAAGATCCTGGGAATATTTTTGTAATAACCTAGTTTAGTGACCAAATTTCTTTATGAGTAATGGCATTTGAATGAACTTTCCCAAATTATTGCTATTACTTCTTTTATAAAATATGCGTTGTCATGTTCCTATGTTGTCATATTTATATATGTAATTTTATGCATTTTAATTTGCTATTAATCATATGTCATTGCAGACTGTAAAGCTGGGCAACACTGAAATCCCTCATGAATATTGACTGTGTTAACTATGCCTGTGTACATAGGCAGTTCAGACACTGCCTTGAGATTATTAAAGGTTATTGTCTGCAAACAACATGACTTCTGTCCCCTGTTATAGCTTGGGTATAAAAGTCACTAACCACTCTCTTCTTCCCAAATTAAAAGCCTAGAAGCAGTCCAAACAATGAGAAGTTCAGTGATCCGCTGGGATATTACTAATGTTATAAAGCATGTTGAATACACATTAAAATAAAGAGCCTGTTGTGCTCTCAGGAAGGAAATAATTGACCTTAATTTCTGTTCAAATTCAAGATTAAGGTTAAGGTCTTTGACTAGTTGACTGACATGTAATTCTGCATGATTTCAATGTAGTGAAGAAACTACGTTGTTAATTCCTATATTAATTTCTTTTGAAAACTCTGGATATTTGTAATTCACATGGAGCTGACTAATACTTCTTTTTATTGTTACATCTTAAAACCATACAAACATCTGATTAATTTTATAACTCTGCTATGATATGGGGATTATATTGTAGTTGAGTTGGAGCAATGGAATATATCTTCCTTGAAATAAGACAGAGGAAAATGCTTATTAACCATCTCAAAAATTTTCTTTGTTTAAGGTTATCAAAATACCAGGAAATTTGTATCAAAACCTGGTTTAGGGTTATCCTTAAAACTGTAAATAACAAACTGGAACAGGATTTGTTACAAATTTTCGTTATTGGTATTTTTTCATGCCTTTAGCAATGTCAGTCTTATCACCTCTGTAAATCAAAACCTTTTGAATTTTTGTGATAGAAACTTGAAGTGACATTGTGAGATATCACAGAGCTGTCCCATCTACTGTGTAGACTGCTCTTAAGAGGCAGGGTTTTTTTAAAGATGGGTGAATGTAAGTAGAAGCTTAAAATGAAAAGGCTTTGCTCTCCTTTGCAGGCAACAAAAAATAAGTAATTATTTCTTTGTATCTTGTGGCAGTGCCCAGTGCCTATAATGAGTAAAGTATTTTGGCTAAAAAAACCCTGCAAAACTCACAATCCCCCTTTGCCAGCTATTGAAAGTATAATCTGACTGCAGGGCTTTACATTGTGGATGGAAAGCCAAACAACTGACTTTGAGTCCCAGTATCTTATTTAAGCAGCTGGGGAGAGCTGGATGCTTTACAGAGGGAGTGAGCAGAGGGGCTGGAAGAGTGCAAGCCTCATTTGTAGCCAGGTTAGCAATGGAAGGGATGCAGCCATGCCTGGGTGCCTTCACACAGTGGCCTGGATGTGACATGCAGAGGTCTGGGAAATTGTAATGGTGACTGGCTGCCAGTGGGGAAAAGGAAGCAGCCCCACTAATAACTGGCTGAGACAGCAAGCTGAAAGAATGAGGACTTAAAAAAAGGGCTTCTAGGGTTATTCTCAACCACCACAGGAACCTATGGATAGGTGTCTAGTGACAAAGCTGCTCTCAATGTTTTGGAAAAATACTGGGCAAATAGAGGAAAAAGGGAAAATGTGACACAGTAACAATACTATGTTGTTGATATCAGTGTCTCATTGTCCTGTAGGTCTGAAGTTTGAGGAAATGCAAGAAAAGTTTGGGGAGGAATTCTTCAATATCTGCTTTGACGAGAATGAAAGAGTTCTTCGAGCTGTAGGTGGGACCCTTCAAGACTTCTTCAATGGCTTTGATGCTTTGCTGGAGCATATTAGGACTTCATTTGGAAGACAGGCCACCCTGGAATCTCCTTCTTTCCTATGCAAAGAACTCCCTGAAGGCAATCTCATGCTTCATTATTTTCACCCACATCAGATTGTGGGATTTGCAATGCCAGGAATGATAAAAGCAGCAGCAAAGAAGATTTACCGCTTGGAAGTAGAAGTAGAACAGGTCACAAATGATAAATTGTGTTCAGAGGGGACAAACCCAGGCAACTGCAGTTGTTTGACTTTCCTTATCAAAGAACATGAAAATGCAAATACCACAAAAGCACTTCCACCAGGAACTTCCCAGTCCCCCTTAGACCTGAGGATTAGTATCAGCACCTTCTGCAGAGCTTTCCCCTTTCACCTGATGTTTGATCCAAACATGCTGGTTCTCCAGCTTGGAGAAGGTCTTAGGAAGCAGCTCAGATGTGACGCTCATAAAACCCTGAAATTCCAAGACTGCTTTGACATAGTCTCTCCTAAAATCAGTGCCACATTTGAAAGAGTTCTCCTGAGGTTATCTACACCCTTTGTCATTCGGACCAAACTTGAAGATTCCGATTCTGAAAGTAAAGATAAGGTAAGAATATTAATTTGGAAGTGGATGTGCTTATATGTGTGTTGTGGGAGAGGATTTTTTGCTCAGAGAAAAGCAGCTCAAGTCCTGTGTACTCTGGAAAGCCCACTCGTGCCTTGGAAACGGGGGCTAAGTGATATTCCCCAGCCAGGTGAATATTTTCCTGGATTATTTATAAGATTTGCCTGTGAAGTTGTAGCAAATCATGACATCTCCATTCAGAAAATTCTGCACAGTGGGGTCGAATAGTACAGCTTGAATAGAAGGGTGAGGAATTTTACAAAATACCTGTATCTAATCCTTAATTCACTCCAGGTATATTATGATAGGAATAGTTTTTAAGGCATTTACTAGGGACTAGCGTGAAGTATTTATTCTGAAAGATTCTCACTGCAGGTTTCTCATTGACACCTTACCGTATCTTATTTCCTTATTTTGGAATGCTGCTTTCCTGTAGGTTTCTTCTTACCTCTCACCCTGCACTCAAAAAAACCAGAGCTGTAAGTTGTAGGGAGTATCACTTAGGTCACTTTTGTTGCGTTCCACTCATTCAAATAGGCGCTTGTCCTCCTGCACTGCCTCTTTCCTCAATGTTTTAGGAGAGAGCTATCTTACTCAGTGAGCCCTATGGTGAGTTCAGTGCATTCAGCTGGATAAGCTGAGAACATGTCTGTAGTGTGGAGTCCTTCAGTGGTTGGATGGAATTTGTCTCAAGCCCTATCCTTGAATTACAGGAAAGATTTTTGGTGTGAAGTAGGGTTCCAGCTTTTATGCACCAAAGTACTTGTACTTAATGCTAACATTAAAACTTGCTTAAAGGCTTGAAAAACTCTGTGTGGGTGCCTTGGAAAGACTGCTGCCCTAAGTGGAACTGGATGATCTTTAAGGTCCCTTCCAACCCAAACCATTCTATGGTTCTATGATTCTATGATGATTCAAAATATAGTTACTTCTTACAGCAGCAACATTTCCAGGTCCTCTTTGGCACTATCCTTTGGCACCAAAAAGCATATGTCTGGTGCATTTTCCTCTGGAAACAAGATGTTCCCCCAAGAGAAACAAGCTAGTGCTTTTTATTTTGTATTAGTGGATGTAATTCAGCCTCCTTAAAACCAAAAGGGAGTTTATTTTTCAGAATCTGTCCTCAGTGTCACACTAGCATTTAATTACGAGAAGGAAACGAGGTGTGAAATGGGTGGAGGTGTTGGCTCTGGGCTGCCTTATGACATACTCGTTTCTCCTTTGAAAGAGTCTGGTTTCATTATACTTCACGCAGAATGCACCTATCCCTCTCAGAAACCTTCCCCTCTCCCAGGACAGAGTCACAGCCCTTTGACCATCTTCTGCTCTTCACGAATCTGCTGTAAATCACTCTGAAGAGGAAGAAGGTTTCGGTGAGGGAAGGAGGCTTTCAAAGCCTTTTTCCCCGCTTAAGTTACACACACAAAATATTCTCTTACCTGGACAGGTTTCATATGCTTGTGGCTTGCTCTTAGGAGATGTGGCAGGAGAGGGGCTTGCTGGAGGCAGGAGTTAAGATGAGGCAGTACTAGCACCAGAGAAGCAGGTGGAAGGGGATGGCAGCAAAGGAAATCCTTTGCCTGCCAGCAGATAGGAGACAAATTGTATTTTGAAGAGTAAGGTGAGGCAAAAAGGTGATGGTGCAAGGGAGCTGTTGTGCTGCAGGCATGGGAATTAATTGGAGAACATCAGGTATTTTTGAAGAGGTATTTCTTTCTGACTCACCCATTTGATAAGCGTTTCAAAATTTTTTTTGCATGAGAATAGTTAAAAATCAGCTCAGCATATGATGCATTTTGCTAGATATTACCTTTTTTGATTTTTTTTTTAATTGCACAGATTCATAGGCTGTGGTTGACTTGCTTACACAGATTTTGAGAGGAGGGACATAGCAATACAGTTTATGTCATACTCAAGTCCTTTATGGATAAAAAAAGTAAACTGAGCCTTGGGAACCGCATGCTGTATTATTTTCCCATAGCTCATGTCACTCGTTTAGCTCATTTTGGAATTCTTTTCAATTTGCCAACTTGTTTGGAAGTTGCATATTAGGCAGGTAGATCAGTGGCTGTAAGTGTGACCCTGCTTAAAAGTTGCTGGTAACTGACTTAGACATTTCCCTATTTCTCTGCCACACACCTCTGTTCACTTCATAGTGGAATTGCATCCCGCTTAGAGCTATTCATCTTTTTTTAAAAAAATAAATCTGACTCTGCAATAACTGTCACTTTTCAGGCTTAGTTACCTTAAATGGCAGCTGTAGGCATGTGACCCAGACAACTCTGCTGCAGTGTTGAAGCTGTTCAGATGTCTTATTGCATTAAAAAAAAAAAACCAACAAACTTCAAAGGCGCTGCAATGAACAGAGGATGATCCAGCCTCTCTTCAAAAGAAACTTATTTTCATTTCAATGCATAAATCATACATTTTTTTCAGACTGGCAGTGAGAAAGACAGAATAAGAAAACAGTTTTCATTTAGTCCTGACACCAGCTCTGTGTTCAGATGAAAGTCAGTCACAAATCATGATCTTTCCCTAACTAAACACCTAGAAGCAAAATAAAACAAAAAACCCACCTGTTCTGGCTTTCAGGGTGTTTAGTGCTTGTCCAGTTTCTTTAAAGGCTTGTTTATGTTTCAATTTACTGGTATTTGAATCATTGGAATAAATAACACTATCCTAAATTTCTGATACGAGGCCTGTGAGGTCTGGGTGATAGGTAGCACTTCCTACAGAGCTGTATGTGCACCTTTGCAGAAGCACAGCCTCATGCAGTAATATCTGAGCAAGGTTTTGTGAATTTGGTATGTCACCAGCTGTTCCTTGGAGCTCAGAGCATTTACAGGATCCCATTGTTCTAGGGACCAAATGAAAAAAAAAGAACTCCCCACCTGGAGAACATGGACACGTAGCTTTGAACGTGATTTCCATCTCTATGTTTCCTGTTTTCCCATGCAGCTGAATGCTTGTTACTGGGTTTTTTCTTATGCTATGGTACTACCCAGATCTTGAAGGGCCCTGTTGCTCTGCTTATATAAACATTCTGTTTTTCACGTTTCCCTCTTTTTTTTTTTTTTTTTTTTTTTTAAATGTTTAACCAGAGACCTTCCCTAGTATCCAGTCAGATTTTCCAAATTTTGGATGCTGTCCCAAAATAACAAGGTCACAATGTTTGCTGTTTAGCCTCTCTAAGGAAACTCATTCTATACCTCTCTATGGGAGCAATTATTTATTGCAACAATAAAAATAAATTTATTATGACAATTAAACATTTGGGGTTGATATGGGTTCACACACGGTTAATGCAACTGTACTTCACAGAGGTTCAGTGAATGTTAGTGGAGTCACATATGGGATAAGAAATTAAATTAAGAGGGCTGAGTCTGAACTCGTATGATGGAGTGCTCTGAAATCCATGTCAAGCCCATCCACTGAGGTGAAGGTGCTGAGGGAGCACGTGAGGGAGCTGATAAGCCAGCAGTGCCTTGTGCAGGGCAGGTTGGTGTCCCCCCATTTCCTGACCAGACAGGGGCTGGAAGCTCCCGACAGGTACATCCTGAGGGCCGTCATTTTCAGACTGCACTAATGAACAAGGCCATCTGTGACACGATATAAATACTCGTCTCCTTGACAGTACAGTGCGGCGGCTGGAGCTGCTTCAGTTTTTAGCTGAATGAGAACACAAGGAAGAACTCTCCTGCTTGCACTCTTGTGGCACGTTCTCCTCACGTGCCCCTCGTGAGCCATCAGTGCTGGGCAGACGGAGAGGAGATGGGGCTGCCCTCGCAGGAGCCTCTGTCCCTGAGACCTCCATCCAGACCCAGCCCCCCCGCTGCATGGACAGACAGGATGAGCCCTGCCAGCACTTTTGGTGCCTGCCAGTTCGTGGGCTCACATTTCGGAAACTGGGTTTCGGGTTCCCTGCCGTATGCTGTGCAGCTGGATTTTCCTTGTATTGCTGCTCTTCAGCTCAAACTAACAGCCCTGTTCCACATTTGAAATAAATCAGTTTTTGTAAGGATTCTCACTGGCCTTTGACTTGGGCCTCTGAGTGCTTTACAAACTGTCTAAGAATAAAGCTGGCACCTAAAACTGCATTACTGGAGGTGTCCAGACTTTTTCTGATGGAATGTATTTGCTTTGAATATTTTATTAAAATCATAACTTCTCAGTTAGCAGTTCAGCAAGATGTGTTCTGACAAGAAAATTACTTTTTTTTATTTATGTGAGTTAATTTTTTTCAGTAATTTTAGACATAAAATACTTTTATTAAGGAAAAAAGTTTACCTTACAAATTATAACCCAACATTTAAAATACAAAACACTGAGTTTGACGAAGATGACCCTCTGAAATTATTGTATTGGAAGTAATTCCAAATGCCACATGTAGTTCAGATTTATGAATGGCTTGGAGCTGTGTCAGGGGAGGTTTATGTTGGATATTGGGGAAAGGTTGTTCACCCAGAGGGTGTTTGGGCACTGGAACAGGCTCCCCAGGGAAGTGGTCACAGCACCAGCCTGGCAGAGTTCAAGAAGCACTTGGACAACGCTCTCAGGGACATGGTGTGATTCTGGGGACTGTCCTGTGCAGGAGTTGGATCTTGATGATCCTTGTGGGTCCCTTCCAACTCAGTGATTCAATGATGAGAAGTCCATCCAGATTGGCATGCTGACTCTCACAGTGACCAGCAGACAATCCTTTATGAAACAGGTAAGACAAAGTTTAAGCCTGCAGTGTTCTTCTCTGTGAAACACTTTTAGCTTTTAGCTCTCACGGGATGAAAGCACATCCTCTTGCAGTGGTATCCAGGATGTGGCACGTGATAGCCCCCTCAGGACCAAGCCTCCCTAATTTTCTCTAGCGCCTTTTGAGCCAGGGGAAGTTCCTACTGTCAGCTTCTGTGGCATCCTGTGGAAATAAGGTCTACTGTTTATTAGAAACTGTGAATGTGAGACACCTCTGGCAACTTTCAGCCAGGTGTGGACATTGAATATGGAGTAAAACAGCTGGCAGAGAAGCCTGCTTGCCCCTTGCTTCAGCAAAGCACTTTCCCAGTGTGTTTTCCCAAGTGTGTTTGTTGATTATTGGAAACTGTAAAAAAGTAATGCTTTTTAAGTGCTGGAAGGATGCTGTCCCCCTTTTTATACTGAGAGTCAATTCTTTATCTCCTCCTTCTGTATTTTTAGTCTGGACCAACTGAATGAAACAAGCAGTCCTGACACTAGCAGATTAATTAAAAACCCACTGTACGCAATCTTGTGTTTTGCTTTTGCTCTGTAACTGTTTTTCCTCCTCTCCTAATAAAATTAAAATGAAATGGCCTGAAAGTCATTCCGGCATAAGGGACATCTGTCACTTATGATCTAGGAATTCTAATTTTTTCCTAGAGCTGATTTATTCACAGTCAGTCAGCTTTTGACACTAAGCTCCTGTTGCTTTGCAGGCTCATGGAGCTCTTGGAATCATATTTGTGTCGTCTGTTTCTGCTAATGCTATTATCCCACCCATTTGCCTGTCAAAATGTGCATGGACTTCGATGGTTTTCAAGATGAATTGGATTGGCTGGCTTGACTGCTTCTAGAGATTCAAGTGGGTTATGAGAAACAATAATGACATGGCTGTCTTATCTCACAAACAGTTGTGCATTGGAGAACTTTAATAACATTGTGAAACGGGCCCAGAATTGTTAGTATTTCTACCTTAAGACAGGCCAATAAAAATGCCATTTTGAAAGTGTTTTCAGTGATAGGACTGGAAAGGTGTAGCAATCTAAAGTACTACCTTCTCATTTACATTAGCTGAAAAGCAAAGAAGCTGTTTGGAAATTGTTTTGTCGAGTGAAGTGGCTATTAAAACAATATGACTCCATGGTAAACTCTTCCCTCTTATGATTTGTATAATGTTTTGATAAGGAAGCTGGTTGGACATGAAAATGTCCATGCTTCTCTATTTGCTGCAAAACTTTTGAATGGTTTTCTAAACTACACTATGTCATAACTGGAACAAAATGCATTTCATTAATTTTTGCATTACAATATGGGAATACTTAGACACAACGCAGTTTGATTTTCAGAAATGCATTTTTCCTACCTCTTTGTTCTACTGACTAAAATTAAAATGTTGGTTATTCACAGTGCATTTTCATGCTTTTCCTCATTGGCTTATCTGAGTTCTTAAATGACTGTGCTTTTCATGGCATCTAATCTGAATGGGTGTGATGTCAGTAGAAAGCCCTTCTCCTTGGGAAGGTTGAATTAAAGCAGATGCATTCAGTCGCTCTTTGCTTACTCCTTCCTCTCCTGGCACCTGCAGCTTGACCATGCATGAAGTCAGGCTAAGGTTTTATTGATGTGTCTCTTTGGGGAGGCTGAGTGGACCGAGAAGGAAGGGGAACAGCTGGAGTGTCTCCCTGTGGATTGAGTGGGCTTTGTGCAGGAGCTGTCTCAAGTGCAGGGGTGGGAGCTCAGAGCCTTGAGAACACCTGGGTGTGCCTCTGAGCATAAACATTGGATTTATTGCTCTGAGGGGCAGGGAATGCGAGTGCTGGCACTACTTAGGTTGTCAGCTTTCAGTTGTAAAGCCATTTCTACCCAGAAATTGCCAAACCTCCTGCTAACCCCACTCCTGGAATATGTTCTGTGCCTGAAGGCAAGCCTGAGTTACCCTAGGTCACTTGCAGAATTGTCCTGCATGGCCAAAGAGCCCACACAAAAAGAAGAAGTTTGTCACTTTCTCCCTCCACCTTAAATTTTCTCTTCAAACCTCAAATGGGGACCATGGGATTCCCTTACTGTTTGGTTTTGAGTGTAGCTTAGTAGTTTTAGACCAGTTTTTGACTACTTAGCTTGTTTCCTCCAATCATATCTCATAAATATCTAGTCTTCTGAATTTAAATTGTAGTTGACAGCATGGTTTGACTCTGTGTTAATTTATTCATGCTCACTGGGCATGTATCTTGTTGTGAATTTTTCATGCTTTACTTCCACAGAAGCAAAGTTCTCTATGAAACAAAAACTTTGCTGGTGTTTTGCTGGGCCATGCACCCAGATGGAATAGGCAGTTAACAGAAAATTAATTTGCCTGAGACTTGTACCTGCATTTGAGCTGTTTATATTCTGGGAATGCAGCTGAATCAGACATTGTAGATTTTGTAGGTCATAAAACTGTAATCAAGGGGAATACTACTATGAAATAACACTTAGCTGATTTTGCATTAGGAATAATTAGCAGTAGTTTGAAAGAGTGAGATAATAGTGATTTGCAGAAGTCAGGACTCCAGAGCAGGTGCTGATCTGCTAATACCTAGCCAGGTGCAGTGTTTCTGCTGTCTCTGAGCAGTAGTGGAGATAAGTTTGACTAGGTAACGTTTTGCTGCCTTTTACTCTTGCCAAGGATGTGTGATACTCACCCTGCTCTACTCCAGGGTCTTCAAGAGGCTGACAGTGTCAGTAACAGCAGATCACCTATAGTCAGGCAGGTGGCCCATGCCAGCAGTGCTAATCATTGTTTCAGCATGTGTTCTGCAGTGATGAAATGGTTGAGGAGGCCAGAGCACTCACTCAGAAAGGATGAGCCATTGCAATTCTTTACAATGTTGGGAACAGTTACAGTTCAAGTGAACAGCCCAGCCAGGCAGTCCCAGTGGTTGGATAACTGGATTTGCTACTCCAGGAATATTCCTTTGCCACTTGAGGGTTTTTAGGGCATGCTAAGGTAGAAGTTATCTCGCTAAGTGATGTAGTAGATGTAGAAGTTACATAAACCACAAAGGTACTGCTTAGAGGGAACACAGGGATGGGCCCAGGTTCTTCTGCCTATGCTAAACAATCACAAAGAAAAAGAAATTAGAGATATGTAATGTGCTGTTGTGAGGTTTCCACAAATTTTGTAGTTTGTTTCATTCTCAATTTTTTTTTAATATGCTTCTTATAAGCATATATATTCACATTCTCCCCAGCTAGAATATCTAAGATACATTTCCTTTAAAAAAGCATGTAGTACCCTCCTCATATTGTCATGATTAAAGAGAGTGAAACGACTTAACCCATAAAATAATATTTATATTATTTGTTCCTGTCACTAACCTTTGACTTTTATATGTCAGGACTTAGACTGAGTATCTGAGAAAAGAATTAAATGTTCTTTTTCCATAGACACAAGACAGGCATGCAGGATATTCCTAACACATAATTTTCCTCTTAAAAAAGAATACAATTTTTCCTCTTTGCAGATTGAAAACAAATAATAAACATTTGGTGTAACAGAATTTCTGAGAGAAAATGGACATGAGGTTTTTTGGAACGAGATCTGAGCTACCCAAACCTGGGCCCCAATTTTGGGCCTGTGTAGAGTAGATAAAGCTTGTGGCGCAGCAAGAAATTGGACTTAAGGTGTGTTTATGTATTAGGTGAGATAGTTATAGTGACTTAATGGTAGCTACCTTAAATTGAGATTGTTTACATTCTTTTCTATACTGTATACCAATGAGAAATCACCTGTAACTGTAAACTATCTGAAACTGTATTTAACCAGCCATTTCGAGACAATTAAACAGAACGTAGGATATCACCACATTGGTGTCGAGTTCTGTGTTGCTAAGAATCCAGCTCCCAAGATAAAAGGATAGTCCTTGACTTCGATTTGGTACTTCAACACTTCAGAAAAATGTAAGCATTTTAAAAGTTGGTCCTAGATGAAGAATATTATTTTCAACATTTTGATCAATGTAGTTTCTGTCTGCCTTGTGAGTTTTATATATATTAGGGTTTACACTTTTTCTTTCTTTCTAAGAACAGAAATTGATCTTCTGGTTCACACTGGACAGCAGTTTTTTTCTGTAGTGATTCTCATTCTGCTGTGGGCTCACTGGAAGAGCAGCATTTATGCAACTGTAACAGGAATAAAAAAAATTTCATTTTTGTTTCCACATTACCTTTCTTTTTCTTTGACACTTTTGAGATTTGATCCTTTTTTCCCTTTCCTAGAAGGGGCTGTTACGAAGTTATTATGTGATCTTCATAAAAACAATTTCAGCT
This sequence comes from Nicator chloris, assembly GCA_013400495.1. NCBI lineage: Eukaryota > Metazoa > Chordata > Aves > Passeriformes > Pycnonotidae > Nicator > Nicator chloris. The sequence continues at coordinate 13,015 of WAAE01003408.1, forward strand.
ATTATTTTCTGTATCTATCTGACAGCATCTTTGTAGGAGTATTCCAGTGGAGTGGCTTTGGTGGATTGCTGTCAACACTGGAGTTGGTAGGATCTGATCATGTCATGTCTCAGTACTTCAGTCTTGTACTTCCGACAAGTGTTGAACTGGTAGCTTTAAAAATGTCTGTTCTGATGAAAATGCAGGTCAAAAGGATCCTGCTTGAGACAGTACAGATAATATACTGAAGTGTTCAAAAAAAAGATGGCTTGCATTGACAGGTTGCAAAGTTAACTGCCTCTGAAAATTCATACAATAAAAGCTGAGAGCATAAAAATATTTGGCCTGTGATGTGTTTGGAAGAGTTTGAAGAACGACCCCAAATTTCCACACAGTCTATTAATAAATCAATTTCTTAAGCAAGTATTTTAATGGGCAAAGATATTCAAACTGAGGTAACTTTGAAGTCCTCATTCATAGCTGTTGAAGGGCAGATTTGCCTGTCCCAAAACCGAGGTGAGGTCATGCCCAAGGGCTAGAGAAAGAAAGTAAAACAGGGCAGACTTCTCTTTTGTTCTGTGTGTGATGGGGATAGGCCCTCACCTCCCAGCACCTCGGCACGCGGCGCTCTTCTGGCTCTGTTGGAGCAGGGAAGGTCAGGGATTGTGAGACCTGGGCTGCAGGATGGGCACAAGGGGTGGATCAGGGGACACAGTTATGTTCCCTCCTCCCACTGATCCTAAGGGTCTCTGAGCTTAAATTCTCCTTTTTATCCTACCCCCTCAGAAGGAGTGTTGTATTATTTCAATTGGCAGGTAGCTTCTCCTTATCAGGACAGCCTTGCTTAGAAAGGGATGATATTAAAATGATCTCATACAATACAGCACAGGCTGATTTCTTGTATTAGTGTGACACTTTCCAGTGAATGCTAAATCAGTTGTAATTTAAATGTTTAACTTAAGAGAATTGTTACAACTTTTTTGATGAAATTGCTGGTATTTTCTGTGTGGTTTCCTTAAAAGCACCCAGCAGAGGGAATGTTTGAATGGATTAACAGAGCCTGGGGATTGTTTTGGCTGTGCTTGCTGTGGCTCAGAGTCACTTTTGGATGACTCCCCTGTGAAAGTACATTCTGCCTCCATGGACATTGCACCTGGTAGAAGTCAGGCAGAAGTAATGAAGAGCTCCTGAATTCTCAGAGTTCTGTTACTGCCAGTAAAGGAGAACTACCGAGAAAAGAACAGATGAGGCTGTGTTAATTCCAGCTCCACTGAGACCCAAGGGGAAAAATACCAGTGCTTGGCAGGTGTTAAAGGACATACTTCATATTGAAAGAACTTTGATTTTTCAGCTTCACTGAATTGTATTTAGGTTTTCATTTTAAAGGAAAAATTGCTGTAAAAATACTGTCTACGGCAGTGATGTGAGTGCTGTGCAGACAAGCAGTGTTGTTCAATTTTCATGTGAAAGAAGCATGGAACATATCATTAAAAGGGCATCAAATTTTCTCACTCATCTCAGAGGACTGCTGATTCAGTCTATTTCCTCTTTGCCCACGAAGGCTTCAAATTCACTTATTAGATAACTTCTGTTCTGTATCTTGAACATTCAGTTTCTGGCATTTATTCCTGGGAACAGGAGCATAAAACAACAGAGAATATTTTCTGTCAGCCAAAAATGCAGAAACATTTGAGAGGTTTCCTAGCTATGTTCAGCAGCATCGGAGGGTCCTGAAAGGCTTTTGGAACCATTTTGGGTGATGAGGAACTCCGCAGAGAATTCCAGGGACATGGGAATAACACTAACAAATACATAAACAGTATTTAAAAATAACTGACTTACTGCTCCAATTCTGTTTTTTTCCCATGGTGTCATATAATTATACTGGGGCTCACTGAATGTGTTGAACACACCAGGATGCCACACTGGACTAGCAGCCTTGAAGAACATCCTAGCAACCCACTGTTTGCACTGTCCAGAAATTACACATTTTTTAGTAGAATGTTACCAATTCATTCTGTGAGTATTGGTGTAGTCAAGTGTGCAGGTGCGTAAAAACAAAAAATGTACAAATGGCAACATAAAACTAAAGAGAAGTACCAGTGGCTGTGGTCAGGACCTCCTGACCCCTAACTGATAACTGAAATCAAATTACAATTCTAAACTAAGTGTATAGTGCTGCTGCTGTGGGACCAAAACCTGGTACCTTTGCTCAGGGTAAGTAAGATGTTACATCTTGATTTGCCTTATACTGGTTATCATCAGCCCAGTTTCAACAAGATTACTTTGGAAGAAGAGATTTATTTTGAGTAAGGAGAAGAAAATAAAGTCTCATTTGACATTGAGAGAGGTGGGGATGTTCAGCCTGGAGCAGAGAAGGCTCCGGGGAGGTGTTATATCAGCCTTCCAGTACCTAAAGGGGGTTACAGATGAGCTGGGAAGGGACTTTTTACAAGGGCATGTAGAGATAGGACAAGGGGGAATGGCTTTAAAATGAAAGAGGATAGGTTTAAAATAGATGTTCATTCCTGTGAGGTTGGTGGGGCACAGGTTTCCCAGGGAAGCTGTGGATGCTCCATCCCTAGAAGTGTTTGAGACTGGGTTCAATGGGGCTCTGAGCAACCTGGTCTGGTGAAGATGTCCCTGCCCATGGCAGGCCAGGTGGAATTAGGTAATTTTTGGGGCCCCTTCCAATCCTAAACTTTCAATGATGATGATGATGATGGAGTGAAGAAAATACATTTGGTGACTGCTCCTACAAATGCCTTGAGTAGGAAACTTCTGGTAACAGAAGCGGTCCATATGGCATGTTCTGGGAATTTGACTTTTGTTTCTAAATAGGAGTTGTTAGTGTCGTCAGTACTGTATTGCTGATTTTTTTTAGTTTATGAGAGATGCAATCATAAATAATCCTTTTCTTTTCTAGAAAAAAAAGCCTTTTTTGTCTAAAAAAAGAATTTACCATTCAACAAATTGTGACTTAAAATGTTGTATAAGCTTCATATTTTTGAATGTGTTAATTTGATTGTCATTTTAAGGCTTCTTTCTATAGCCACTGTAAAAGTAGAGATTGTAGCATTAAGTATGGGAAATGTCCAAAAAATCACCAATTAATAATCAGAAGTGACTAACATGTTGTTTTGCACCTATGCCTAAGTACAGCTCTACAAAATTATGAGGTGAAGGAACTGATTGATCACCCACCCAAATGTTTATTTCTGGATTTGTTTTAAGCTACAAATGGCTTTTGTAGGCTAAACCCAAGGCTCCTTTCACTAAGATCTTACAGTGAACTTGTCAAATGCTGCTCTGAGTGATTACTAGGTAAGGATTTATGTGAAGTCAAGTAGAATTTGACCAAGGAATATCTAAGAAAATAGGGTAGATCACAGATACTGTTTTATGATGTTTGAATTGAAATATTGGTTACAATGAATCTTAATATACATTAATGCAGGTTTTATTTTGCAAATTCATAATATACAAGGAATTAACATGCAACCTGCTAAGGGAAGCAACACCTGGGTGAGGTGTTTGAGATGATGAAATGAAAAGTTTCATCTGTTGGATTTTTTGTGGCACAGATAAAAAATGTTCTCTACGAAATATCCTATCAGCAAAGCTCTTGGCATTGAATCTTCACTCAAAGAAGGCACCTCTGTGAGAATAGTCTTTCTGGGTGAAACTTGGAAGGATGTGTTAGCCTATTGCTCTGGCACACTGAGCTCCAGCCATTGCAGGGCTGACCACGAGCACGGTGGGCACACAAAGAACTCTAAAATACACCGTGTCGAATTTTGCTGGAATGTGTGGGTGAGCTCCATCCACCTCTACACTGGTGCCATGTGGCCAGTGGCTGAGGAGCCAAGTCATGGCTGGTAGTGTGACGTGATGCCCGAGCCATGCTGATGCCAGAGGTTGTTGGCCAAGCAGTGCTGCAGCTTTCCCCAACAGCGGGTCAGCAGCCGAATCAGTATCCCCAGGAAAGCAGCCCCATGAGTGTCCTTGGGCATGGAAGTGGTCCAGATTTTCCCCAGAGTGTGAGGGGCTGGTTAAGAGCTAATGATCTTACAGAAGTGTGTCTGCCTCCAGGCTGATTCCATCGAGGAAGGGACGTTGTAGATCTGGGTGAGCTCTTGTTTCTCAGCTGGAAGCTCCATTTCAGGCTTCTTCCGTATCTCAGCTGAGTGAGGACCACTGCTGCATGCCTGAGCTGCTGTTGCTTTTAGAAATTGTTACAGATATCCTGTTGTTCCATTCATCCCATCCCAGTCTTGTTGCAGGTGAGCATCACTGAGTCAGATCAGTCAAATTCGGTATTAGCAGACAGCTAACACTGCTTTATCTCATAAGAACGAGTTGTGATGAAGAATAAATGTGTTTTAAAATGATGTTGCAAATTATCTGTATCAATGAGTAGTTAAACGAGCTGACAATATGCAAAACAAAGCGCACATCTGTCATCTTCTCTGACCCTTTCACTCATTTTCATACTCTCTACTTTGCATGACCAGCTCTCTAAACCAGGACCCTGGCTCTTCACTTGCTGTTGAAGACCGTGTGCTTTTGAAAAAGTGTTCTGGGACATGTACCTCTCCATTGGACTATGTTCTAATCCCTTTGTAATTCTCTTCAGTTCATCTGTGTTTCATGAGCAGTTTGGAGCAGAGGGAATCCTTGTCCCCTCTCTTTGGGCAAGGCTTACATGTGCAATAGGCTTCTCCTTGAACAAGGCACAGCTGAGGCTCTTTGTGGTTTCCAGGTCCTTGCCTGGTGAGAAGCTTCAATGCTTTAGCTGTGATAGCCCTGGAATTTGGAAATAGTGGTGCCAACTGGTCGTCCAAATTAATGGAAACACCACTGCAAATGTTTATGCCCTTGAATAGTGTTTACAGAAACTGATACTCAGGAGTCTTCTTTAAGCAGATGTAAGAGTATTTTCCTACTGAGGGTCCTTTCCTGAAAGGAGACTTTTTTTGTAACACTTTTCCCAGCTATGCAATATTCAAATTTGTGACAGCAATAGCTAGTTGCCAGATCAGAGATGGCCTTGAGCTTCCCTCTGTTAATTGCCTCATCCAGTGGGTTATGCAGCCAGTGCTAGTGGTTGCTGTTCAAGCAGAGCTTTCGCACGTGACTGGGGAAGCCGAGGGATGGCACGCGAAGGAAAACCAGATTCCGTTTTCTAACGGGCTGAAGAGTTATTAACATTTTTAGAGTATCTGCATGTGTTTCTGAATTGTGTCTGCTGAAGTGAAAATTGGACAGATGATCAGTGTTTGATAATGTGTTGTGGAATTAGAATAAAAAAGAGATAGTTTTTGATCCCTGCATAGATTAGAAGGCATGAGGCTTACTTCTTTGAAAGAAGTGATGTGTGAATCACAAAAAAATGCCTTGGGTGTTTAAGCTTAACAGATCTTTTCCTGCGTAATTCTTCAAGCATCTGTATTTGTATGTAGTAATCTACCTAAAGGCTGCCTGGTGCTTTCCCACTTGAGTTAGAGAAAATTAAGGCATTCTGCTGAACAGGACTGATATCCCACAGGAGATTATAAAGGACGTGAGTAAACCCATCTTCCCCTTAGCAGAATTAAGACTGAGAAATTAATTTAATTTGTAGGTTTATTGCCTTTGAAGAAATGTATCAGTAAAGGGTATTTGTCAATCTGCTACTGCAGATCTGTGAGAAGAACCTAATAATATAACTCTCTGTTCTTGTTCTAGATTTAAAATAACCTCTCCCAGAGGAGTGGGAGTGGAAGGTTTGTTTTAAACTGGGGTCAGAAAGAATCTTGAAAAGTTTACCTGAGTGCCCTAGTTACTGGGACCCATTTACTGTTAATAACTTTGTTATAGATATATTTTTGCAAAACGTAGGGATTTGGAAAAAGCTAAAAAGCTGTAGGAAACAAATGAGTTCTTACACAGGCAAAAAACAAGCTACCAGAGAGAGTCTTGTACTTGACAGTGCACTTGCACAAGAGCTTGGTGCACAGATGCCTAGAAGTGCTGATCTTTGTTGGAAGAAATGTCCCGCGTCCACTAAATTCAACAGGATTTGTGCAAATTACTGTAGAAGAGGCAGGCAGGATTTTAGCTAAGGTGAAAACAGACAAAAATATATTCCTTCAAGTACCCTTTTGTTGGAATTACAGACCACTGTGATGTACAACTAAAATCAAATTGTAATTCAGAAAGTCTGATTTTCTGTTATCTTGCATTTTGTTTAAGAGAGAATGAACCATTCTATGGCAGCCTTTCTTATCTGCTTGGCACTGGAGTCTGAAAAGCAGAGGTGGAGAAATATCTTTTTACTTATGCAATTTAATGCAGTTGACAATCCACCAATGTACTTACTTTTAAGAGTACCAGTTTGCTCGATTTCTTTTATTTCTCATTGAAGAGTTTTCATTTTCTATTTAAAGATTTCTGCTAAGTACATAGGAGCACATGAGTAAAATCACCAGCACATACTTCGGCTATACCACTGTTGATATTTAAAAATACAGAATTTCCTTGCTTCTGAATTTTTTAATAAAATAATATTTAAAAATTATATCTTAATTGATTAAAAATATGGCATATATCCATGCTTGGATTCAGAAAAGCATAATGTGTGTAATCCTTGTTTATGCCGTGGGCTTTAGTTGATCACAGTGTGTACATTGTAACACAGTGCAACTTCTGGGGGCACTCTGGCAGTAAATGGAAGAACAGTAGTGAGGCCATATATATCATTATTTACATATGCTTGTATTGGGAAAAACACCAAGAAATGAAAATGAACATAGATTTTAGGCGTCCACATTGCAACAGTTTGTAGTGTACCCGTGTCCTGTCAGGCATTTGCAAAAATTTTCTTTTGATGAATTTGCCTACCAGTGTCACATGAAACAGTTCCTTCCTCCATCTTACCAAATAAAACCTTATTTATTTCCTATTCATGTAGGACATGGAAAGCAATTTGACATGCACTGCATTAAAAGTCTTCTTAGATGAAAGATAATATTACCTCTCAATAATTTAGATTTTTGTTCTGGACAGTTGGCATTGGAGGAAGCACCCATGAGGGGCAGAGTTGCCCTTGAATTGCCCTTACTACTTATGTGGCATCACTGGTTTGTGGTGCTACTATTACTGGCTGGGAAATTCCCCTAATGCTTTTACTACATAGCTTTTAATTAAGATTTTAAAATTTTCTTCTCTCTTATTTTTGAGAATACAGATCCCTTAAATCATACATAGTCCACTTAGTGTGTGATTTTCTTGTTAAATTAAGTGTTTGAAGTCTGTACAGCATTCTGTGTAAATCAGTAAGTCTGTATATGTTAGACACTGCCCAGGACTAAATAGAGTGGAGCTATTACAACTCTATCTTCAAACCTGAACCAATAAATGAACAAATATGATTTGTATGAAAAGAAAGTTCTGAATCCTTTTTATACATCTGGCCATCTTCTGCTTCAGGGCTGGAGGGAGAAAAGCCCTATGTTTTTGGGCTCGCTCATGAAGCTCAGCACCCAGGCTCCCTGTTCTGTTAGGCAGCAGGTGTGATGAGTTGTTTAAGTGTGAAATATTTTTCTTCTCCTTTCCTCGTGTCCATAAAGAGGCTGGTCTGCCACAAACCACCTCCATGTACTATGCAACTTAGAAGTTTCACTGTCTCTTTAACTAAAAGAAGTCATCAATGCTGGAAGTAGGAAGGGAAAAAGGAACAGAGAAAAAATGTTTTAAAAGGACTAAATTTTTCTCATATAACTTGATGACTAGAGTGTGGTTATAACATTTGACATTTTCTGTGGGTTTTTTCAGTTATGATGTGACTGTCCAAATATTATTTGTTTATTAATGGACTCTTTCACAGGGGAGATAAGCTACAGTAATAAATACGATACTGGGATTTGAGAAAGTTGAAGTCTTTGGCCATTTCAAATGTCCAATAAGAACAAAATGTTTTCTTTGTTTTGGTATGAAACTCTTGGCTAAATACAACATCACATGATAAGACATGCTATGTGTTGATGCAAGGCCAACCAGCAGTCCTAATATCATTTTCACAGTCCAAACCATTTATAGTTTGTTCTCAGATCCAGTCAACAAAAACCTTGAACTGAATCCATCTGCATGGACAGCAGAAAGCTCTTCCAATTAAAAGCCCTTAAAAATAGCTAAGAAAATTATACCATATTAAAACCAGTAAGTTTTGGGGGTTTTTTAAAATAGGTAAGATTTAATGGCAAACGGGTATCAGGAAAAAAGCTGTTGTAAGACAATGCTAGGAAGCACAAGTGTAAGGCAGTAACAAATAGCAAAGTGCTTCAGCCTAAGGAAGACATGGCAATGCAGGACACACCGTGGACAGTCAAGGTCTTCAGAGTCTTTAGAGCTGAATCTGTCAGGACAAAAGGCAATAGAAAACTCAATAAAACTGTTATAAAATTGTGTTGACTATCTTTTGAAACCACAGCAAAATAGCCTCTATATTTTGCATTTGGAGGTTTGTATGCAAGGGCAAGCCTTCAGAACCAGACACGGCATCTGAAAGCCTGGTCAGCATAGCAGTCAGTGTGCCATGCCCTGTTCTTGCTCTGCTGTGAGGCGCTGAATACGCGGAGTGACACGTGTGTTTTGCTCCTTTTACAATTGAGCTCGGAATCCACTGTCTAGATATGCTGCTTTTTAGATTTACCACTTCTGTGGTAAATGTTTTGACTGGATCTTAGAATTTTCTTAGAATATCATATTTTTGGATGGGGATGAAGGAGACAAGGAAACAAATGCCTTTTTGTTTATGGATTAAGGTGGTTTAAATTTCAGTTTACACTGAGAATGCAAAGGGTCTGGGCTAGTTCTAGCTCCTTCCAGGACTTGTGGAAAGGGACCTGCTGGGATGTAGCCCCCATGTACTTCTCCTCAGCTAGATCTGTGTTGTTTTCACAGTGAAGTTGAGTTGTAGAGGCACACACAAAAATTCTGCTTTATAGCTATTAGCAGGATAAGTATGCAATGCTGCAACCAAAATCTGTCCCTTAATTCATTGTTCAATTTCAATTGCTTTAATGAAATAAAGAATATTTATGAATGATAAATAATGACTGCATGAAGCATGATCCATTTCAGACAGAGTACAGAGGAAGAAATGGAATTTTAGATAAAAGTTTGACCTTTATATCTGACAGAGAAAAAACCCATCAATTTAATATGGACTTTACACTGTTTGAGGCAGGATCATCTTTTTTCTCTGTTATATAGCACAGTGAAGTACCAGTCTAATTAATTAGTATCCTAGACACACTAAAATGTTAAAAAATAAACTTAACTGATATAACCATATCCCTACCAGAATCAAGGAATGTGTAATTCATGAACTTTGTTCTTCAGAATTTACGTCACTGTAACAAAATTTATAAATAATAGGCACACCCCAAAATTTGTAAATCAGAGGCACACCAGCTGGGTCAGGAAGCAGTATTCCTGGCTGCTCAGTGAGGTGGCTCTCTCTGGGGAAGACCATGAGGATGGTGCTGCTCTGCTGAGCAGCATGTTCTCATTCCATTTCACCAAACATGCACCTGCATTTGAATCTGTTTTTGTAAGACTAGTTATGACTCCCTCATGCCCTCATCTATGGGGCTTTATAGCCTTGAAAACATTTTTAAAAGTCTCTGTTTTCCTTCTTGTCCCTTAACATTTTTAGAGCACTACCTTGCTTTAATAATATCAGTTAATGTAGTGTTTTCCCTCCCTCCTAGGAGGTAAAACACACAGCAGTCTTCCTATGGAAATCTTTATGACTTAAATTGTATTTAATTTTTGGTGCTGTCACTGTATTTCTGTTTTTCAGAAGAAAATAAAACCGGCTGTTTTAAAAGTTCATACGAAATAATACTTCCTTTTCAGATCTAGAGTTTTGCTTTAGAGTCACTCTGTAACAAATTAGAGACTGATGGGACACATGAGAGACATTAGCTGTGTTTCAGATCAGTTCTGTCTGTGAAATGGGCATTGGTCCATTTGTAATTAACAAGAACATAATTTGGAAAGAATAAATTAATTGCATACAGCTATTAGGTGAGTAAGTAAACTATCTAAAGGATTGTAGCTATGTTCAGCTCATTTCTTCATTTTAAGTAAATTCAACTGTTTTAATACCTCTGTCTAGTCTTCCTAATACACCAATCTCTAATTTACTCCTTTTTCAATATTCTAGGTATTTTCATTTTCCGTTTTATCCTCCGTAACAATTCTTTTTGGGTTTTTTTCAGTTCTTCTGACTTTACTAAACAAAATTTTTATTGTGTTGACTGTTTTTCATTATAATGCCTGTAACTGCATATTTTTAGAACCCTAAAGGCTCCAATTTGTCATGATTGCCCCTAAATTTTTCATAAAATGAACAAGTGCCATTTTAAATTGTTCAGATTTTATTTTTTCACCAGTTCTCCAGCTTGCAAGAACGTCCCAATCATTACTCCCCTGACGGTTGGAGTCATTCTCTTCCTGTTTAAATATATTTGTTGTTATCTTGTGTGTGTTTGTTGTGCAGAGTGTTAAAGGTACTCCTAAGGCACAGTAATCTAGGTCCTGATGGCTTCTTACAAGAAGCACAATACAGATGACCATGCCCTAGGCAGAGGAAGATTTCATTAATGTAAAAGACTCACAGGTGACTTACGAGACCAGTGGGAATGGTCTTGTTCTTTCTCCCCTTCAGCTTAATCATAGCTTAGCTTATAATGTTCTTCTATCCCAACCCAGCAAGCCTGTTGAAAGCTCAGATGTTTGAGGTGGCATGTATGGAAAGCTGATGCTCACTGCATGAGTTTGCATCTCTTGGTGCTTTATTTTAAGTGTGTGACGATTATGTTGGTTCTCTGGCTGCTGTGTTTTTTGAAAGCCATGTTCCATACATAGGGCTTTTTATTAATAAGAATTAGCTTAAACATTTTGCCCTGCCATTTTACAGCTATCACGTTCAGGGTGGCTCAGAACCAAAAAATACTTGATGTAACATGTTGTGAATGTGTGCTAAAAATCCCACATTGCATTTGTGTCACAATTATCAACAAAATTTAAGGATCGTAGTAGACCCATTTTCAAATAATAATGAAAAAGCATCTTTGTAAATAAAACTATATTTGAAAAACAAGTTCCTGATTTTGCACCAGAATTATTTTGCTCATTTCAGAGCAATTACTCTGGTTTACATAAAATGTATGTAATACTAAGATCAAATTTTAATGCAGGTCCTAATTCTGTCTCAGGAAATACTGCTGACTGAAAGTCACATAACTTTTGTTTTGGTGTTTCCAAGGAAACACAGCTTGCTTCAACTGTCGTGTGGAAGATGTATTTTTTTCTCATTGTATAGTTCTCTGGATTGCTTTAAAATTCCCTTCTGTGATTCCTGCATATTTCACTCTACATCTGCAGTGTCTGCATTGAATTGAACCAGGCTTCTATTCTAATCTTGATTTACTCAGGCACCACACAGATTCAGCTGTCTTCCAGCCACAGTACATTGTAGCTGATTTTACTTTTTGGGTTTTTGTTACTGATTGGTTGGTGTTTTTCCCATCACTAAATGCTTCCATCACTCAAGCTCTTTTGCTCCTACACACTTCTGCAGAACAGTTCCTATGGTGACACGGCTAAATACCTCTCTGTGTGCCTTGCATTGACCTCTGTCATCTTTGCCTTCAGAAGAAAAGCTGGCATTGTGACATCCCATACACACTGCTTTTATAACAAAGCTAAATTAACCTTTTTGGTATTTTATTTTTCCACAGAGCATTTTCAGTAACGTTTTTATTCATAGATGTTCTTAATTAAATAGCAATATGCATGAACTTTCAGTTGTTGTTCACTGTGGCTTTGCCAATATTTCTTCACCTCTGTAGAACTTGATTTCATATTTGCTCTCTGCCTGCAACGCCTGACATCTCTAATGCAAAGGGCACTCTCCAGAAGATGGCCATGCTCTTGACTTCTGAAGTGCTTCAAAGGCTCTATTACAATTTGAGTAAATGGCTTCATGTTTGTGAGTGTTGCACTCATGCATATTTCTGTTACTTTAGAGGCCACAGTAAAATGGAACATGGATCAGCTACAAGATGTTAAGGATCAGCTTCATGAGAATGTTTCCATCAGGGCACTGGTGTTATTTACAGGGCATGCACTATGCCAAGCTAGCAGTTCACCTGCACACTCTTTGGGAAATGTAGAGTAGCTTGGACAGCTTTTGCTGAGTGTGATACCTTAGAATTATTCTGAAGTAAAGCATTCCCTGCAGCACAGGTTATAATAGATTACAGCTGCTTTCTTCATGGTTTCTTCATGGTGTATTTCTACTGCAGCCATTCCTATACCTGACTTGGTTCCAAGTCTAATGTTTCTGTGACTTTGGATGCATTTTACGAATATTCCTCCAGCAAAGTGCCAGTTTTGTCAACCTATAGCTTGTTAAATACAAATATGCCATAGCCCTGGCAATTGTTACAGAGTACTTCGGTTTCTTGCATGGAAAAGTTCACCTTTGCTGCATTTACCCCAATTAGAGATTTTAAATTTTCTTTTCATTTGTTATTTTTAAAGCAAAATATTCTGGCATGATCTTCTTTATTTATACAATCAATGGAAGTCTGATATTTTTTATTATTTCCGTGATTCAGAAGTGAGCATAGGGAAAATCACCAGAAATACTGGAAAGTTTTCCAAATTCTTAAAGATTGTTATTGATTTGGTATTTTCAGCAGGATCTTTGCTTTAAACAAAGTCTATTAACCTAACTTTGCAAATTGGGAGTTAAAAACTTGAAAGTCACATAAGTCCTTACTGCATCTTCAGTAATATGCTTAATAGTTCTCAGTTTTTAACTTTATACTGCTAGTAAGTCTTGGGGGTTTTTGCTTATAAAGGTTGTCAGTAAATTGCTCAAGTCTGAGTGGGTTTTTGTCTGTGATATTGTAGAAACTTGAAAGCTAGAGCTTTGCATTGCTAACTACCAAATATATGAATGGTGTTTCTGTATTGTAAGAAAAGTAGCTCAGTAACTTTGCTGTTGAGCAAATACAAGATATCTGTGCCCCCAAAAAGTGAGAAATATGCCTGAAAATACATTCTTGGGAAAAGGTAGATTTTTTTCTTCTCTATCTATACATCTAGCTCTCTTGCTGTCTCTCTTGATCTCCAGCAATATATCTAGCTTATCTATTTTATCTTATAAATATTCTGATCAATTCTGTTTGCATTTTTTTTCCAGAAAGGTGGGTAATTGTAGCATATGCTAGTACATCTCTTCACACTCAGTTCCTGTGTTTTCAGCCAGCAGTGCACATAGTATCTGGAGTCTGGAATTGTCTGTCCAGACAATAGCAACACAGGCCATATATCTGAGGAAATGTGCTACCAGCTGTCTGATAAACACGTTTTTAAAGGGTCTCTGCATCTGTTAATTTGGATGAGTTGACAGATTGGCATAACCACATGCTTGATACAGATGGTAGATTTCGAATTGGTGCTCTTATGCACAAAAGTACTGGAAATCACCAATGTAAGGGCTGTTATTTTTCAATGTATTAGGATTGATTTGCTTTAACCATGAGGACTTTTCTGTTTGTTTGGTGGGTTTTCTTTTTAATGGCCCAAACCATTTTGGTGCAAATTCTCTAATGTCATGACAACCTGAGGGAGATACTGGAAATTGAAAATTTTGACCTGAATGGTTCAAATATGACAAATTTATGAGCAATGGAAAATGAGATCTGTTAATGGGAAATGTTTGTCACCTTTAGTAGTAAAACAGGCTTGTAATATTGCTTATGATGCAGACAGAGCAGTTTTAGTCACTGTTTTTTAACTTGGTCAGCATGTGAAGGGTAATGCATTTGAAATAATTAGTTGGTTTTGGCTTATGACAGTCAACAGTTCATTACAGGTGTAATTAATAAAATAGATGATGGTCTTTGGCATCTGCTTAAATTAGGTTTACAAGAAAAACACTTTCCCCACAGTGTAAGGACACAGGCCATTATATGTCGGCAGCTTGATTACTGGTGAACATTTATACTTAGAATTCTTCATTCAACCGCTCCCACCCCCATCCTGTACCTCCCAAAAGAACCCCCAGCAGCAGCAAAACACCATAGGTATGCGTGTGTCATGTATATGTAATGTATTCACTGAGATGCCTTAATTCTCTGAGGATACTCAGTGAGCCCCATACCTGAGCCAGTGGTAGCTTTGTCCGTGCTTCTGAGCTTTGTGTCTGTCTGGAATAGGAAACCTGGGTTAGAAGATTATGATGAAGAGAAAAGAAGGCCAATAAACAGAGTCCAAAGGTGATTACTCCATCTCTATTTCTCTTTTCCTGTGGGATTGTGGAAATACCCAAGACCCAGAGGCAGTAAGTCTGTTGTCTGATGCTAAGTAATGTAATGGGGTGCCTAGTTTGAGGTGGGTCCTTTGGGCCCCTTTGAATTCTACAGCTATCACACAAATCTCTGTAGTTGCGAGATCTAGATTCCTGGCAGTCCTGAACCACTCTGAACTTCCTGGGATTCCTCCCCTTCCAATGAGGTTAACACCAAAGTTGCCTTAAATTTTTTCTACCAGGAAGATGCCTGAAGATGTCTGAGTTACTGAGACATAAAGATTACCAGGCATTTGTATTTTCAGCTTGCATTACCATTTTTCAGGAGAATATAATGGTCTGAAGAACAAACAGCAGGACGTGTATTTGTGAATCATTTGTCTGTACCTTATGACTGGCTGATTGAATCCAGGATGGTGTCTCTCTCAGTGACTGGCAGAATATAACTGGAGCCAGTTAAAAGGAGGAATGCACGCTAACTTATTTGCTGGGGAAATTTTTCTGACTTTCTGCCTAGTGTGAGGTGTGAAGCCAGTCTTTTATGGATTAACTTGGGATGTTTTATTATCCGTATAAAGGCCTAAATGTTTTCTAGCCATTACAAAATCCTTTGCTTGGATGAATCTCTCCTATAGTTGAACAAGGTTATTTTTCAGTGTTAATTAAAAAGAATATTCCCTATCCTGCTTTTAACTCTCTTTCTTCTTTCATTGAATGTCGCCTTTCTCATTCATTATGACAGGATCATTAAACTTAAAAGCTCAGTACCTTTAATGTCTTTTTTACAGATCCCCTCCAGCCTTTCTGGCTGCTGACTTTATAGTTGTTAACTCTGAAGTTCTGCCATCCCCATATTGCTCTGGGGTTTTTTGGTGTTTTTTTTTAGATAATTGAAGAAAACCCAAATGCAATTCCTTTAAATATCATCATCTAAACGTACCTCCTCTGAAAAACTGGTAACTCTGCGTTCTCCGTTCCTCTCCGTTCCTTCCCTTACCCTGCTCTGAAATGACAGAATACCGTCCTGTCCAACAGATGTATTTCCTCTCCATCATCTTATGAAAAACTTTGTTACAAGGTTTCTAAGTGTTGTACATGTTCTCACCTTTTGCTGAGTGTTCCTTACAATAGGATTCCTTTCTTTGGAATGAAATACTTGGGAAAAATCATCCTATTTGCATTCTTGTATGTGTATCCAGGTGTGAAATAGTTCTATTTCAGTCATTTCATTATGAATGAACTGGTTAGGACTGAGCAAATGTTCTGCTCGCCTACAGTTCACATGGTCAAACATGAAGCTTTTTAGCTGACGGAGCTACTAGGAAAAGAGGAAGAAAACAATGCAATCTCTTCTTGAACTCAGCTGAACATTGGTGTCTTAAGAGCTCACAGACCCCCTTAGTACCTTCCCAGGCTGGGGGCTGTGACTAGGTGGTGATTACACCCGTTTTTTCCCAATACCAGCTCTTCTGACATCTTTCTCAGGCTATTCCTCTTTAATCAGAGCTTCTTAGCATCCTATGTAGGAAGAAAATTATGATAAAGGCATCATCTTACCTCCATAAAAATGTCCGTAGTCTCCTTAGTGTTTTATATGTTTTGCACCATATGTTGGTGTGGTAGACCTGTAAATTCATTGCTCCTTCCACAAACAGAAGTGTAAGAGGATAAAGAAACTCACCTGAGTGATTTGGAAAGCTGCCTACCATCTGGACCTACCTTGCTGTTGGTATGATGGTGGCAAGAAGCCTTATCATGTCTAAGCTTACCTGGGTCTCCTGTAGGGCTGCAGCAGGTGGAACTGTGCAGCATGTGCTCAAAAAACCCCACTGCTTCAAAAGTGGCAATTCACACATTTAGGCAAATTAGCTTTGTGATGGGATTGTCTCCCACAAGGAACTGGGTGACATCAAGTAGGAGATCTGTAATGACCTCTGAAGAAAACTAATGAAAGGGATAGAAAAGTGTAAACAATGTACACAAAATGCCATGAGCATTTTATATTGCCTCTGCTTTAGTGAAATGCATGGTGACACTGTTTTGGTTTAAGTCTGAGTCTTCATAGCCATGCCATAAAAGCATGTGAGACTGATGACAGACTATAACTGCTGCTCTATAAGTAATTTTTTTAAAACTTGGATAGATCATGATTACTGAAAAATATACCTATATGTGGGCTGGAAAAATACTCTGCTGTGTCTCAATGTCTTGCTAAAGGGCTGACATATGAAATATTGAATACCAGTTTTATAATGGATTTTATTGAAATTCAGGAATTGCAGAGCTAGCTGGCTTTGAAGACATAATACCAACTCGGTTTATTATTTGCAACCACATGACATGGTGTGACAAATTGATACTTGAGGTAAGACCAAACCTTAAGTGCAGCGGCAATGCAACATCATTTTCAGTAGCTGTTTAGAATAAAGACCAAACTGATACTTAATATGACTCCAGAACATTTTGGATGGTTTTGAAAATCCTATGTGTAGTCTTATGTTGTAAAACAAACGGAAATCCGTGATCACAGAAATGTAAAGTTTTCTGAAGCAGTTACGTATTTGTGATAGATAAGCAGCACCTGCTAGTGGCAACCGGCAGCGTGGTTATTTGAGACACAGAAATGACTCAGGGCCTGATCCCCTGCTATGGCAGATGTCGGCTTCATGGACAGTTAAACCTGGGTAAAGTGACATTCAGCCTGTCAGGAGTGTGCTGCATTCATTTACTATTTGCAAGATGACTGCTGGAGTTTCTAGGCAAGGAGGAGTTGGGGTCATGACAATTTCATAGCTGGTTTCCAAGTTTAGCTTTAGATACATATGCTAGCAAGTTGGCATAAATTTGAACTGGCATCGTGCAAAAGGCCTAAACTGCATGTCAGAAAGAGCACATTAGACAGATTAGCCTGCATGAAATTAGCTCCCAAAATTATTCAAGAATTTTACTTTATTTAAACATTGTCTTAGAATTAGACAGTCACACGAGCTGACTGTAGCTACACTAGCAAGCGTTAGTTCGTGCTAGGAACAGACCTGGAGGGCAAAACAGCAACTGTGGAGCACTCAGCACTGACTTTGCTTGTATTTCTGTGGGTTTGACTGTGCATGGGCTCTCATCTGGTCCTGTGGGCTGGCTGCCCTTTGGAATGTGGAGGTCAGAAGGGAAACTCCTGGAGGGCAGTCTGCTCTCTAAGCCTGCTCTGCCAGGCTTTGCTTCTGAAGTGAGATCTCGATCCAAATTAAAACACTGTCATAGATAAGTAGCATTTGAATCTACAATTTTACTGAAACAATTAAGTGTTCCAATCATAATTATTGTGCTATGACCTACATAAACTATTAATTCCTTTCTGTGCAGCCACCAGGCATTTGAAAGTTGCAGCTAGTTAGTTCAAATGAACCCTGATCTTTAAAGAAAACCTTTGAGTAGATGGTTTTGAATTCTGAAAACAACTTGTTGGAGTATCTGCAATATCTGCAAATAGGAAAAATCTTAAATCTCTAATTTGCCACTGTTCTATTACTGTTTTAGACTGTCTGTCTGTCTGCTAAACATACAGGTTTTTCAGTTATCTTGAGGCACACACATCTCCCCAGGCAGTGCCCAGGAAAACAGATGCCTGGGGCTCAATTCAGTTTTCTACTCTGAATTAATTTGGTGTGACTGAGATGCCCTACAGCACATGAGAAGGTCTCGTAGGGCTGATGGAAGTGTGGGAGACCTGTGCTCTTTTGGAGCACCAGTAGGAAGCCAAGAGCAATACCACAGAACACGTCAAATGCTATTAATGCAAATGTGTCAGCCAGTAAATTTAATACCCACATTTTATGCTTTGTTGCACCGTGCTTATTAGATGTAGAAATTGTTATTTGTATATAACCACCAAATTCATACAATTAGCAATGCCAAAAGCAGTGATGCTCCATTGTGAAATGATAAGACACATGATTGTATCATAAAATAACAGCTCGTGATGATGACGGTTCACCATGCATTTGAATGAGTAGTTAGCAGGGATTTGTCATAGTCATGACTATAGAAGTGTCCTTTTTCATTCACTATTAGTGGACATTAGCTGCATTTCTTTTGTGTTATTTTGTGGGCTTTTTTGTGGTTCAGGGTTTTTTTAAGGAAAATTCTTCCCCATTAGTTTGTTTCAGATTTACTAAGTTGTAAGGTTAGTCTTACAACTAAGTAAGTTAAGTCTTCTGCACAGCAGCACACTTCTAGTGCAAGATTCTTAATCTCATCTACATCTTTTGTTGCCTTTTTTTTTCCTGGATGTCAGCAGTTTAGTGTTTTAAGATCGTATTTATTCCATTATAAATCTATGTTTTGATGTAGTAATGTTACTATTCCTTTAAAATTAAACTACATGTGCCTTTCTAAGACATTTGTTTCATAATTCAACCAATTGGACTTCATGATCTTGGAGGTCTAAGCTTAATGATTCTATGATTCTGTGGTAAGATATTGAGGTTTTAAAAATTTTCAAAACATGCTGGATCTTTAAATGTGTTTTCTAAGAGTAGAACATCCATTCATTAACTTCAGTTGGCTTTCCCTCAGTCTAGTACTGATTTTAGTCAAGTACTGCTACCCATCAGTATACCAGTTAGATTTCAGGATTTAAGTGCATTCTTGAAGGTTGGGATGTGCTTGAAATAGTTCTCTGAAAAGAGATTAATTACCACAAATATACCAAATTTCAAGGATTTGACCACAAATAATGCTGTTTCTTCTCAAAAGACATATTTGGTACAGAAAGGAGGTGTATTGACTCTTTCCTCAACTGGAGAGATCGGAACGTTTAAATCATTTCCTGCAGAAAAGATAATACGATTTTTGTTATGAGTAGCAAATGAGAAACTTAAATTCCTAGTCAATCTTAGTTATTAATGACAGAATCAAATACTGCTGCATGTTTGGAAACTGTCTGCTTGGCATGTTTCATTTGCTGTGAAGAGCAACTGGAATGAGACACTTATTTGCAGCATACTTCACTTTCAGAGCAAATCCTAGTGATGGTGCCATTTAAAAAAAATACATTTTTGCAATAATGCCATTACAAAGCCATTTAGGCTTGATATGAGTAGCAGAGGTTATTGTTTTCTGTAGAAATATCAGATTTCTTCAGGAGGAGAATACTGGAATACATTTGTTAAATGTACCATAAAAGCATGGTTACCCAGGGTTTTTAATTTTCCTTTTTAGCAGTCTGGTTTGATGAATTGTCCTGATTAGCTCTGAGGAAATTATTTTGAAGTTAGGTGGGACTCAAAAGGAGAAAAATTGTGACATGCTTGGGAATTGTTCAGACTGAATCATATGAAGAATTAGATGCGTCAGCTAGGAAGAGGCACATTTATTTAGTTTGTTTTATTTACCTCACACCCAGGATCACGACAACTGCTTCATTAGTGAATTCAGAAATGGTTTATCATTGCCAAACTCATGCAGTGGCCCAAATGTCCCTCTGTTGTCCTGCATCCCATGCCCACGGAAGGTTTCCTCAGCTCGCACACGAGCAGAGCCAGCGAGTCTCTCATGGGAGCGGGCTGGCGGCACATGGCAGCAGGATAGCAAAGTGGGCTCTGCCAGCCCTGACCTGCTCTTAGCTGCTGGAGAGGACTAAAATCACAGGCCTGATCTGGAAGGAGAATCAAGCAGGAGCCTGGGTGCTGCAGACTCCGCTGGGGCACCTCTGGGCATGGCTACAGGCCCCTACACCTTGTTTAGGGTCAGCAGGGAGATGCTGGGGGAACCCACACGTCCCAGACTGCTGTGTCAGGTCTTGCACTGTTTAGGACTCGTGCAGAAAGGCTGCTGCAGTGCTGCTTAAGTTGTCTAAATCCTTTTTTTGGAGCTGGCTCTTCTGGCTAGCCAGCAGTAATAATTGAGATAACAGAGATAATGACTTTGTGTAGCTTACTTCTCAAGCTGCACATTTTGAAGAAAGGAGGGAAAATGTATGTTGATGAAAAACAGCCTCCTGGTTCAGTTCTCTAAGTCAGTAACAACAAAACAACCAAGGGAGTTAACAATAAAATCAGAATGTACACTTTCCCTTCATGCACGCTGGTGTGCAAATGGCAGGCTACTGGAAGACATTCTCCATGTTGTCATGCATTTTAGCTCCTTAATTTGGCTATTCAGTTTGAACTACAAGAGCCACAGCCTCTGGATTTGCAAACCCCTTGACTAATGGAATAGATGGCTTCAGCATTGTCCTGTGACAAAAAGGCATGCTAGAGGGTATGCCAAATTAACTTCATTCCTTTAATTGATGAGGCACACGCTGCTGGATGACAACTAGTGTGAAATTGAACATGGTTGGCTAACAATAATGATATAATTTCTTATTTTTGCTTTATTATACCTCCTAAGCACAAATTTACCTGCAGAGTTCATCCAAGAGGAAAAATATTAACAATATTAGTATCCAACAGAAAAGGTTTTTTTTTTTTCTTTTAGCAGTTCTTTTTCTTCATAAGTAATTTTTAAAGAGAGTTTAAATAAATATAACTCATTCTTTTCCATGGCTCCAGAGATTGTATTTTCTAATTATTCTTTGAACATTTATAATCTTTTAATAGCTGTTTTTTTCCTCAAGAGCATGACAATAATTGCTAGACTTAAAAAAAGAGCAGTTTGATCAAGCTTGAATGCTGTCTTGATCCTATTTCTGTTGAAGTCAGGGAAACTTATTCAGTAAGAAGAGAGTTGGAATTTGCTTCATGATTGTTTCTTTTCTCCTGCCAAATCCTCTTTCACTCATCCAAGACAGCAGAGAGTTCTGCTCTCAGTCACAGTGCTGTAAATCTGGCCTAACTGCATTGACTCAATGTGCTTATTTTTGTAGAGATCAGTATAAGTGAGAGAAGGATTTATCTCAGTTGGATTCATGCTTCTTGTTAGTCAGGCAGTGTGCTATGTAATTGGTGATATCAATAAGTATTTCCCAGTATTGATTTCTTTTTCAGTGTGGAAACAGATGGGATATATCATGGGGTCTAACTGATATGAAATGTACAGTATCTTGCAAAAAAAGAGAGTTTTTATTTAGCTGGGGCTTTTAATCTTTTGTCTTCAGATTTAAAAATAGCAACAAAGTGACATGTATCACTATTCATTGCTCATTTTTTGTTGTTTGACTGTCCTAGAAGTTCCTGACAGAATTGTAACTGTTTGAAGGGTTGGATCCTAAAGTAGGAAGTGCACAAGGTGCTGCTTGTTATTTATAGCACACACGAGGTGCTATGGAGAGATATTAGAAAACACATAATTTGAATGTTAGCCAATTCACAGTTAATGAAAGAGAAAAAACTATGAAGATAACAAAATCTGACAGAATTCACATGCTCATAGCTTTGTTGAGAATGGGATTTTAGCTTGAAAAAGTTATAGTTGAGATAAAAAAATGTTCTCTAATATAGCTATAAGAAAACAGGGAAGGAGAGGGTCTTTCCAGACAGATGGGAGACCCTTAATACAAAATCTTAGAAGGAGCCTTATATTGTTTAACTTTGTGGAAAAACAGTTTTGAGTGGTTGCTTTGATAATCTGGGAGCTCTCAGGCAATCTCAGTTATTACATTTTAGAGCCAAGACTTTTTTGGCATGGATTTTTATATGGCCTTTGACATATTTATTTTTTCTGCAGTTTTTACAAACCAGCAGGGACCATGCTTAGACTGTGCTTAGAAATCTGGAATATGTTCAAAGAATAAAAGAGGGAAAAAGATAATTTTGTTCTTATAAGTTCTGATACAAACAATAGCTAAAGGGGTCATTGCCTTATGCGCTTGGCACCTCCTTTATATTTTGGCAGATTACTATAGATATATATATGTATATTTTAACTATGTGTTTTCCACCTGTGTACGTGTTAGCAGAATTCATGCAACACAAATTAGTATGTATGTCCTGTCTGATATGTTGTTTGTGAGGCAAGAGCCATTACACCATGTCATTTAGAGATTATAACACATTCAGGAAGTTTAAATTACTCATCTTTACAAAAGGAATACAAAATTAAATTCTGCTTCGAGCATGCCATTTCAAACCACCTTGGTTCTCGTTAGGCTTCTGGTAATCTAATGTTAGATTCATTACCATCTAAAATTATTGCAATCTGCTGCCTTTTGTTTTGATTCAATGTCCGTAATTGTTCCACGTGATGTCAGTAATTACTGAGGCTGCTTTAGGAAGATACGCAAAGAGACGGCAAGAAAAGATGATCAAGCCAAGTTTAGATTTGTTATGTGGCTCTACATGTGCGTCAGAAACTACATTTTAGTAGTGTATCCGTTCACACTTGACGTTGCATAGGTTCCAGAAAAGGAGGAATTATGCTGCAAGATAAGGAAAACAAATTAAATGTAGTATTGAATCATTCAAGATAGAAAGGAATTACTCCTAGATGTATGAGGAGGGAACTTCTGTTGTATTGAATATCTTTTTACTTTGATTTCTTTTAAAGACAATATATGCTCTTTCCTTTGTAGAACCTACTCCTCTTCCATGCAAAACAGAATAAAACAAACACTCATACCTGCTGAAAATGAATGTTACTGACCCCAAATTACACTGCAGTTTATAGAATTTGAAACACAAAAATATTTACTCTCAATATATTTACTATAATAATCTGTTCTGCTAAGTTTTTCTTCTTTTTTGTAAATCAGTAAGGCTGTCTTTGCATCCCTTACGAGTGGGTGGAGGAAGAGGAAGGATGAAGTGAACTTCATTTCTACTGTTTGCTTTCATATACCTTACTATGAATATTTAACTAGTTAAATGAGATACTACAAAGAGTATAAGCATGAAATAGACATCCAGAGTAGTTTTCTGTAATAATGTAACACTACATCACAATCTGATCCATCATAAAAAAGTTATAGCTTTGAGGCAGCCTGAGTCCACTAAAGGGACACAACATTGTGGGTCATGTTGCATCTCAGTTGTGTTTGGCAGTGTTAAAAAAAAGTGGATATGAGAACTTAGACATGCAGGTGTGATGGTGAGTGCTGAATGTGAAGTATTGGAAAGATACTTTTCATCCCATAATTTTATTTCTCTTAAAAATTCCAATCTTGGTTGGCAGAAGCAGGTGCTTTTGAGAATTTTGATAATTTCCTCACTTTGTTTGCTTGTTTGTGTTTCCTCCCCCCCAGTACACATACCCACCTTTCTTTTAGAAGCTTGTATTCTTTTAGAAACAGATGAGATTATTTAGAGTAAATCAAAATAGAATATCTAGCCAGACATTCAACAGATTCAACAGATCTTGTGTGGTTTAGTTTCTGATCCATCCAATTAAAGGGGTTTTTATGTTCTGTGGTTGGAATTAGAAAGAAGTAGTAGAAACCTGTAAAATATCAGAGTTCTCAAATATATGTATATTTATTGGACTACTTAACATAAGAATGACGAAGAAAAATCAAATTGAAACCAATGAAAAAAAGCTGTTTGCTTTGGCTTTTGCATGAAGAAATGAAAAAGCATCAAGTTTGATGCCAGTAAACTGTCAATTTGTGGAAGCAGCTGTAAATCAAGTAGTGCTTTATTATGTTGCTGCACATTTGGAATAAGATGGATTACTGCAGTGAGAATTATTTTACATTTATACTACTGAAAATGAGAACATGATGTTTCCTGAAATAACTAGCCAAAGTTTATGACAAAAGCCAGAATTTACTAAGGAGAAGAAATGAAGAAGAGGATAAAAAAAATCAATGATAAAATCAAATGATAAGAGATTACAGTAAATAGCCTTGTACTCTTACTTAGTTCTTAGTCTTATTTTGTTAGGTTTAAGTGCTACCATTTATTTTGGATGATATGGAAGAAGGAGAACCAGAATGAAATTGTGCTAGAGACAAGTGTGATGTCTGAACTGTGTTAGAAAAGCAAGCCCCCTTTCCAGATTAAAGGTGTTTTTGCCAGATGATACAAATAGCAGATTGTTGTTGATTACCAGTAAGTATCATGAGAGAGAAGATCCTTGGAAGTTGGCCTCAGATCACCTGGAAAATTCGGTAACCAAAGAGATGAAACCAGATTCTCTGGAGTCATTAAAACTTTTTACTCCCACTGTGGAACAAAGACTAATGACAGTCATCCCATCTAATAGTTTCCCGTCTGTTTTTATAAGAAAGAGAAAGGAATTAGTGGCTAAGTAAAAAACAGATTAGAGTACACCAAAAATTAGCTGTGTTGAAACGAAGCTTAGACCTTCTCACAGCAAAGCTGCTTAAATGGGAGAGAAGATCTGCTTTTGCTGATTCTGAGCTCCTGGGGAGACTTTGTCATTAGCATCCCATGTGGGGGTATTTAGCTTTCTACCTAGGTCAGTTTGGAATCCTGATCTCTTCCTCCTCACCTCAAGCAGCAGCTGCTTGCACTTCTTTAGGATAGCTCTCAGGGAAAAAAAAGCCCCACAACACAACAGGAAAACCAAACAAACCCCCAAAATTGCTTGAAAAACCCCCATAAAAGCGAACTTGCCTCCTGAGCACAAAGTACATCAGCAGCCTTGGTGATTCAGTCTGGACTGTCTGGTGTTGGTCAACAGCAGGCAGAGGGCAGGAGAATAGAAGGACCATAGATTAGACTAACACAGCAAATCTAGTGCTGTGATTGAAGTGTTATCACAGTGCCAGTAAAAAGTACATTATTAACCTCCTTTTGAAAAGAACACGTTCTATTCCAAGGTTGATGTATGAATAAGCATAGGCAAATCATTACTTCTGTGTGAGGAATTGAGCCTGGCTAATCAGTAAATCTGTGGAGCTGGTACTGTTTGCCAAATGCAGACTGTTCATGGAATTGGTTGTTTAATGAGAGTAATAGCACAGCAGCATCAGTGTGAGAAAACACAGCATGTAGCGTTTGCTGGCCTAACTAAGGAAAACATGGTCTGATATTACCTGGAGAGGTGTACAGAAGTCAAAATGAAGACAAAGAGGGGGAAATCACTCTGGCACTATATAGCCTAAGCAAAGGAATCAATCTCTGTTACCAGAATGCCAGCTAGGTTTGATAAAGAGTATTCAGTGGAAAGGTATGCCCAGAATTCATCTGAAATGTATTTTTAGACATCTGCTGGCTTGCATCAGGACAGAGATTTTTCTATTCTTATTGTCCCAAATATCACTAAGTGAAATGTAATTAAAATATTTATAACCTGAACCTAACTTCAATCTGATAGTATTGATACATCTGAATATATAATTTTCTTAATCTCTTTATAATAAGAGATATTCCTTCAAGTTATGCAACTTTACCACCTTTTTTGATTGAAAGTGCCTGTTTCAACAAAACTATAATTTTATATTTTTATCACTTTATTTACTCATTGTAGTTTTGAATTTGAGTCCACATGGATAAAAACATATTTTGTTTTTTATCTTTTGGTTTTAGTAGTGTATACCTGTGAATAGATCTCTTTCCTTGAATTATCATTTCCTGACACAAAAAGATATTTTTCTAGGGTATTTATATATGTGGTCATCCATGTTCAAATAGTATGTAATTTCAAAGCATAGGGAAAAGCTGCAGTGGAGATCTCTAGATAGTTAAGTTGGCTGTTTATCCATTTATTTCACTGTGTCAGGATTTTTACTCTGGGGGCTTAAAAGCAATTGAAATGCCTTGGTAATCTGTGATCATTTAACATGCTTCATTTGGGTTATTGTGTATGAAATAAAATGGTGTTTTCAACTGACTGAGGGGCCATCACCCAAAGCAGAAAGGAAAGAAAGAAGTTCCATTCTTCCATCTTTTCACAAGTCACTAACACATCATAATGACTTTTGATAAACAATATCTTATTTTCTTGCCTGTTGAGCAAAGGGTGTTATTTCCTTTCACAAACATGTGTGGGAAGAAATTGGGGAAAATGGCTAGCTACACTGTTTAGCTATGACTGACAAATCACAAATGTCATCAGAGAGTTGTTTGTGCCAGACTTTCCATTTATTTCCGCTGATGCAACATATACTTGCATGTATTGGTAGATATGACCTAGAATGTTTTGTGCGCTGCAATAAAAGGTGAATGCATTTTGACCATTTGAGAAAGGAAGGATTTTCCAGTTATTTGTGACCCTGTGTCTTAGAGAGTATGCTGCTCTCAAAAACAGCCTCCCCCTTAATTCCAGATGACTTCAGAGCAGGCCTTTCCATTGCTGCAGCTCAAGAGCATCCCTTCTGGAGAGCCGTGCGTTTTGAAAGCAACTGGAAAATTTGCTTAAACAAAAGATCTCATACTATCTTGTGGGAAAATCTGTGTTTTAACACAGAAATAGGCAATCATCAGTCTGCTTTTCTGTGTCATTTCTTCTTACCTGAAGCTGGGTAATCATCATCATTTTGTCTCATTTCCTCGACAGATATAAGAGTAGTTTCTTATTTTTTAGAAATCAACTGATCTGTGAATAATGCCATTGATTAAATCAAAAGACTTGCCATTAAGGACTGCTAAATTTATCTTCTTAAATTATTATTATTAATATTATTACTATTATTATTATTTTGTGGAATATTGTGCAAGAATAGAGTATTTGAGAGAATTAGTTTAACTTACTTTGACTTTATAAATAAATCATATGATCACACTTGAGAAGTCCAATATTCTGTATTCTCAGTACATCAGCCAGTTTTTTATTTCATGGAATCATCAGCCTGATAATGCAATAACATTTAATATTCCTTTAATTGTTCTCTATACTCTTAATACTTTATTAAAATATTATGAAAAACAACGCAATTACAAAAATTAAGCATTGTGGAGGACGCCATTATCTATCCAAATATTTCAAGTTATATTTGAAAACTAGGGAAAGATTCCCTGGGTTTGTGTTTATGTTAATTTGAGTACTACGAAACATAAACTGCTAATGTTCAGAGAATAGACGGTTTCCAGTGTAAATGTGTAGGAAAAATCTATGTATTATAGACTATTACAGCACTCCAGCAATATCTGCTATCAGTGCAAAATAATTTTAACGTAACACGCAGCTGTGTGTGACCAAGCCTCACGCTGGTTCTTACTGCTTGTTGAATCCAAGTAAATCCTGACTTGTGCTGAAGGAAGAGACCATTTATGAGAGTCTGCACATATAAATAAGTACATGAGTCAAGGACAGGCCGTGTAAACCCAAATAAACAAAAATGCCCAACAGCTACTGAAAACACATGTATTACAGATGCTCAGTAAAGCTTAGCCCAAAGTTTTAGCCAAAAAGGCTGCAGATGTACAGGTAAAACCTGAAGAAAATAAGGTAGACTAATTTCCACAAAGAAAATGTTTTCTTTTTGGCTCTTCTCATGGGTCCATATTCATGGGAGACTTGAGGCAGGACTCCCCTCCTCAGCTCTGCAGGGGAGAGAAAGTTGTGGGTTAAGATAAGGACAGGGAGAGATCACTGACTAATTACTGCCATGGCCAAAACAGACTTGACTTGGGGAAATTAGTTTAATTTATTACTAATCACATCAGAGTAGGATAATGGTAAGTATAACCAAATCTTAAAACCTTTCCTGCTGCTTCTTCTGGGCTGAACCACTCTTGAATTCACTGCCTCTTCCCCTCCTTCTGACCCTTCCAAAGGGAGTAAATATCTGTAGTGTGAAATTTCTAGATCTTAAAACTGACTTTTGAAATACAGATTTTAGGCTTAAAGGCTTTAATACTCAAAAGAATTGTAGGAGTCAAAATGCTGAAAGTGGCGAGGCTCATCAAATGCTCTGCTCTTTAGGGAATTCACATCTCCAAATTAGCTGCAGGTCAGTATTTGCATTGGTTGTGAATTGGTTAGGGTTGGTCCTGTGGATCTGTGTACAGACAGCTTTTCAGTAGCTCCACTCAGCCTCTCAGCCTGTCCTGGGTAAGCTGGCCATGTTCCAAAAGCAAGGTGGCTGTGTTAGCATCGTGCTGTGCCTGAGCAAATACTTTCTGCTCCTCGGCAGGGTGCTTCAGCTGAGGCACAGCACTGCTAGGGCAGTCCTGCCATTTCGGGGGCTGGCTGGCTGGCTTGTGATCTGCCTACCCGCAGACAGTCCTCAGAAGCTGTGCAAAGCTCTCCTGAGGTATCCACGGACAGGAATCTGCAAGCTGAGTGGGGAGCTTCGTGAGGCAGCATTTAGTAATATTTTTAGACTGATCACTTCTGCTGTCCTTCTTCACTCTAAAGGCTGGGTCTCCCGTTTCCGTCCATGCTCACACTTGCCCCATCCCACCATGCTCCCTCCAGGCTTTGGTGGCCCCCATGCAGTGGGGAGCAGCTAAAACCCTGGGAACATCTTGTTTCTTGTCAGCCTCTGTCATTGAAACAACTTGGTCAACTGCTTTCTTCCATTTGTGCTAGAAAAGTCAAGGCAATAGAGACTGACCATGTTCTGGTTTTAAAATATCACCTTCAACATTTTTTTTTCCATTTTCTTTATTACCATATTAAGGAAAAATCAGTTAGGTGCAGTGAAGAAAATGGAAGCTAAACAGATACTTTAATGTGCACAGGAATGTGAATATTCACTACATCTGACTGTTCCCTCTCACACTAAGCTCTATTTATAGTTAAGTTAAAGGCATTTTTATGTCTTCATTTGCTTCTCATTTCTTGATGGGTTGTAAAATAAGTACTTTGTGGAAAATGACACCCTTAACCTGAAGGGTTACTACACCAGGCCAATGCATTTTTCTCAAATTCATTAAGGCAGTGTGTAAGAGACTCCACATGAAGACTGTCTTTTACTGGTACCTCTCAAATGTGCTACTTACAGCAGGTTATGGATGAGAGGGCTCCTAATGATGTGGTGGATTATGTTGAACACACTAAAAGAAATTCAACCTTTTTAAGAAATATAGAGAAAATATAATTTTAAAGACCTGGTGTAGTTCTCAGTAAAATCAGCTTGATATATTTACAGTGACTTCAATGATAGGTAGACTGGATCTTTCTTATTATATCTAACTTAGGAATGATTGGACTGGGAATAGAAGAAATTTCTTCTCATGTTCGGAAAATTTATACTGCACCAAGAGACCAGAATTAATCCCAATATCAAATTCTAATGATAGAGTCTTTTATCAAAGCTGCAAAAGTAATTGATATGAGGGGTAATAAAAATCAAAGCAAAGTAAAAATACCAACAGAGGACTCCAGTTCTCATCAGTTTCCTTGGTGTGGTGCTGGCAGGAATTTTGAGCAGCTTTATATACTTAAGATGAATTAGGGAAAGAGTTGGTTTCTCTAAGTCCTGAAGGTGAAAAATTCTGCAAACTAGCTAGTGCATGGGCTAAGAGATCTTTTAATCACAAGAATTTTAAAATACCTAGGTTGGTGGTGAAATGTCATATCTCCAATGGTTGCTATATATATCTGTTCTCATGGATCAAAGGGGAAAGCTGCTTCTGCTGCTCCTTGCCTGCTGTTTTCATGAATAAACATATGCACTTATTTAACCATTTCACTGGTTCTTGCTAAAAACCAGTTTCCACAGAGAAATAAGTGAGCCTGAATCTGAGAAAGAAAAGTACTAAGCAAGAAATATCACATAAGCAAGAGTACTTTCTACTGGTAAGTCATCTTAGGGAGCTGGGACAGATCACGTTCAAAGGAGCAGCTCTTGTTAGGAGGTGAACGCTACTAGTGGAAGGATTAGGTGAAAGACTGATTCATGCACCCTCAAAAATCTTGGGCTGAGGACTATAGGAACTAATCCAAAAAGTAACACTTTGGAAAATGGCAACATCTCTGCTCCCTTCAGTGTACTGACACATTCCTCTATAATCTTGCTTGGTTGACATTGACAGAAATAAATAAAAAATATCCGTCTTTTACAAACTGGCACATAATATTTTTTCAGTTGTAAAGGTTTTCACAGGCATGAGATAATTAGAGATTTGATTATGTAAATATATATAGCATTTATTTTTAACAAACAATATTTGGAAATGTAATCTCCTTCATTTGTCTTTCATAGAGAGAATATTAAATATGGGAAGTTTCCCTTATACTTTGATTGATCTGTTGTAATTAAATGGTGGTGGAATCGTAAGTACAAAAATGCATTTCTCTTTGAAATGGGAAATTAATGCAAGTGTGTGGCTTGGAGCATGTTTATTGCTACCTCCACTTCGCAGTTCACAGATCCTGAGCTTGTTGATGCCCCATCCCTGGAATTCTCCAAGACCAGGCTGAATAGGGCCCTGAATAAGATGGTCTAGAGGAAGATGCCCCTGCCTGTGGTGGAGGAGTTGGAACTTGATGATCTTTACTGCCCCTTCCAGCCTAAGCCAGTCTATGATTCTGTGATTCTAAACAAATGAGTATGTCTCTGAAAATTGCTTGCACTTCCTCTGCTCCTGACCAAAGCAGACTTTTTTAACACTGACACTGCACATTTGTAACTCTGTGTTGTTGGAGTAAGATGGCCAGCTGAATATCTGCACAGGGTATCCTGGCTTTTAATAAAGTAGCAGAGACCTGTATTATTGATGTAAAACTCTAACATGCTAATCAAGGTGTGTGCAACCTGAAAGCAATCTTAGGGGATGAAATAGATTTTGCAGGAAAATGAAAACCACAAAATCATAGAATATCTTGGGTTTAAAGGAACCCATAAGGTTCATCAAGTCCTACTCCCTGCTTCTCACAGGACTACCTAAAACTAAATCATATGGCCAAGACCATTGTCCAGATACTCATTGAAGGATAGGTGTTTTAGGTAAAATGTTTTCTGGGTGCTGTCAGGGTACTGCAGCATCTGGGTGCCGGGAGCTCTGGGAGTCTGCAGGGTGGAGGGGCAGCACCTGGCAGCCAGGACCTGTTCCAGGTGGGAATGTGGGGGCAGCCCAGCACCTGCACTGGCACTTCCCTGTGGATGGGGATGGGGAAAGACTGATATTGGGCTGGGCCTTGGGCCCTTGGATGGGCCTGTGGCCAGGCAGGGCAGGGCTGTGAGAGCATGGCTGAGGCAGGACTGACAGCCCAAGGGGCTGACATGGGATCCGGGGCCCTGGGCAGGGCCAGAGGTGTCCTGGGAGGCTGGACAGGGACTGTCAGGCCAGTGATGCCTTTGGGACTCGCACAGGTCATGTTTAAGTATGTGAAGATATTTTTTAATGGAAAAAAAATTCAGTCTGTTCTCGGTGTGTTGATGTTCAAAGGCATTTTGAAATTCTCTTGGAAGCACTGGTGAGTTTCTTCTTGTTTTAGCAACTGTCTTGTGTTGCCCATGCCATGTTCTGCCTGTCTGCCATGCTGAGTTCACCCACTCCTCTGCTTGAGAACATCTGTAAGGGAAGCTGACTAGGGAGCCCATAGGGTTGAATTCTGACTCTTTGCTGTCTTGCAAAGATACATGTTCCTTTGAAGGAATCCTTTTCCCATTGTTGTTATTCCACAGGGCTAGATTTATCTTGGGCTTATCCAAGTAGCAGTCAGGAGTACCTTTTTAAGACCAATTTCTGTGTCTTGAAGCAAGAAAAGTTAAACTGTAAATCGTTGTGACCTTTTTCAGGTGGAATCCACTGTTGCCTTTTGTTTATTTAATTGGTTTGGCAGACTAATGTGTTAAGGATAGAGTAATCTCTTTTACCTCTTCCCCTTTCCCCTTTCCCATGGCCGTACAGGTGGCTCCATGCTTTTGGTATGTCATGCATACCTATGCTTCTTGTGGAGCAGATCCTATCTAACCCTAATTTGTTTGCATTTAATCTGCCACACTTACTCTTCCGATACCAAGAAATTATTTTAGAGGTCCAAGTTTCAACTGAAAGATGTTAATGTTTCTCTCATTATCACTCTCTCTCTCCTTTACATTATAGAAAATGAATGTATTC
Source organism: Nicator chloris (assembly GCA_013400495.1). Taxonomy (NCBI): domain Eukaryota; kingdom Metazoa; phylum Chordata; class Aves; order Passeriformes; family Pycnonotidae; genus Nicator; species Nicator chloris. The sequence goes on from WAAE01003408.1 coordinate 45,220, forward strand.
CCACCAAAATTTTGGATTTGCTAAAGGTACAATATTTTTGCTGCCAATCTGGGCTTGTGAGAAATCTGTGATACACAGAAAGTGTTACATTTGGTCACTTTGGTCTGAAGACTGTTGCACGTTATAAAACACACCAGAGTTTGCTATAAATAACGAGAAATTTTTAACAGTCACTTGGCTGCTGTATGGAATAATATTCTTTTGACAATGCAGTGAGCTGGAAGTACAAACTTGTAAGCAAATGCTGAGAGTTACAATTTCATAAGAACCCAAGCACATCTTGAATTGTGCTGAGCAAACCTAGTCTAGTTTATTCAATTGCATCAGGCATCGATTGAAAAGTTATTTTTCATTTCTTTGGAAATGATATGTATTTCTCTTTGTTTGTTTGTTCTGTTTTTTTTCAATAAAACGGGTGCAATGAAAGAGGGTATTTTGTTATTTTTGTCTACAGATAAAATAGCAAATCAGAGTTTCATTAGAATATGATTTTTTCTTATTTTCATGAATCTTTCTCCCCAGCTAGTTCTGCTGGCTGTGGCTCTGACATACTCCACTCTACAAGCAGAGCAGGAGTATTGGAGAGGTTTTAATAGCTGTTCCTTTTTCTGCCTTAAGGGTCAGTCATGCTCTTCCTGTCTGGTGGTCAGCCAGCCACAGAGCAGCTGTAATTTTATAGGCATACCAAGTCTTCATTTTATTGAATTGAAGTTTGGAGCATTTAAAATAGAAATCTTTTAGACCAATAGAGAACTCATATTTCCCTTAATGTACTTAACAAACTGGCATTTAGATATCTTTCAATGCACAGCAGTACATTCACTCCTATGAATTAAGTTTATTCTGGTAGGAGGTAGACTTAACTTACCAGTACAGGCATGTCTGTCCAAGCCTTGTGTTCCCTTCACAACAGAGAAATGTAAGTATTTTTATGCATGGGGCACGACCCATTTGACCATGATAGAGATGTCTCATGTAGATCACACAACTTTTATTCCAGAAGCACCTGTTTCTGTTGTTGCTTGTAGAAAGAGTCGTAAACTGACTGAAGCAGTGAATTCCATGCTGACACTACATTAATTATCCCAGAAATAACTTGTGTAGTTTTTGTTTGAATGCAAAATGACACCCTACTATCTCTCTCCTTCCTGTTTCCACCTAGATTTCTGTTAAGTCACTGGTTCATTCCTTTGCTTTCCAGTCAGACTGATCACTTTTGACATGTCTCACAAATCTCCACTAATGCAAAATCTAACTCCTCACCATAATCTTACTCCTCACCAATGATGTTTCCATTCTCACTCTCCCTATGCATACAAGAATATCCCATATTAAACTAATTTTTTCCAATTTGAGCCTTTTACTTTTTGTTCATTTCATAGACTGAGGCTGGAAGAAACCTCTGGAGGCCATCTGGTTCAACCCTCTGCACAAGCAGGGTCACCTAGAGTCAGTTTCCCGCGACCACATCCATGTGGCTTTTGAGTATCTTCAAGGATGGAAACGCCACAATCTCTGTAGGAAACCTGTAGCAGTGCTTGGTCACCCTATATAACAAAAGTGTTCTCTGATGTTCAGAGGGAGCCTCCTTTGGGTAGTTTATGTCTGTGGCCTCTGGTCCTGTCTCTGGGCACCACTGGAAAGAGTCTTGCTCTGTCATCCCTGATCCCTTCAGGTACTTATGTACCTGGATAAGATCATCCTGAGCCGTCTCATCTCCAGGTTAAACAGTCCCAGGTCTCTCAGCCTTTCTTCATAAGGAAGATGTCCTGGGTTCCTGTCATCTTTGTTGACCCTTGCTGGATGCTCTCCAGCATGTCCATGTGTCTCCTGTGCTGTGGATCCCAGAACTGGACACGGTACTCCAGGTGTGGCCTCACCAGTTCTGAGCAGAGGGGAAGGATCACTTCCCTCCACCAGCTGCGACACTCCTAATGGAGCCCAGAGTACTTCTAGCCTTTGATGCAAGCACTCATTGCTGGATCATGTTCAATTTGGTGCCCACTAGGATCACCAGGGCCTTTTCTGCAAACCTTTTGCCACTGGATTTGTAGAGGAGTTTGACCTCTTTGCATTGGCACTAAGTATTTTTGAAGAGTTTCATATGCCCACCCTTAGATTTTTCTTTTCTTTTCTTCATCAAACGTTTTCAAATTTTTTTGTAGGTCATATTTTTGAGACCTTTCATTGCCTTCATTGCTTTTCACCAGGCTCTCCAATTGATCCACCTCTTTGTTATACTTAAAAAAGAACAGATTTGCCTTTCTGGTGTCTGAGAATTGGTGGTCACAGCATAAGGATTACTTCCTGTCTTTTGCAAACTGTATTTTTGTTTACGTAGTCCTGTATAGTGTTTTCTTTTTAAATGACAGCAAGACATCTTGGCTTACATTCATTTGTTCTACTCTGTACACTCTGGGCCTCATCTTCTTAGGAACAGTTAGCCTGCCTGTACTTTTTGCATTTGATTATTTCTGTGTAAACAAATTTATTGCCCTTGTTTTGAATTCCAGCTTTAGTTCATTTTTCCAATTTCAGAGATTTTTTTTTTTCAATTCCAGTGTTGTCTGTCATACTTTCAGCCCTTCTAGATGTGGCATGGAAACATAGCAAGAAAGTCATTACATTTCTTTCTGCAAGTGTACTGTTGCTGTGTCCAGTGTTCAAAAAATCGCCATAGCCTCTAAGTGCACAAATATTATGAAATACCTTGCTGTGAATGTTCCTGAGACACTGCGATGTGTCCTATACATTCAGAGAAGTCCAGTTTTAAAATTTAGGTTAGTGACTGGACCTCCTTTCTGAAAGTCACCCTATACTCTTTGCGCCTTGAAGTGATGATGGTGATGGTGTTCGGGTTCAAGCTGATTTTGCCTCAGTCTTTCTATCCTCTGAATAACTATGAGACAGATAAGGAAGCAGCTTTGTTTTCTCTTACTGAATTTGTTCATTGGATGAAATCAAGCATGCATGGGCAACTGTATATGAAACTGTGACCTAGCACTGTAAGTTTCTAACCTAATCTCTATAAATAAAACTAAAAAAAGAAGACTATAGTTACAGTTTGGGAGGGTTTATGCACTGATCAGAATCAAAGGAGCAGCTCCATTGAAATTTGTGGATTGCAGAGGCTGCAGAAAAGGTCTGGCCAATTAGAAAGAAAATCCTTTTTAACCCCCCGCAGTTATTTTTCAAGGATACCATCCTGTATTTCCTTAATCTTTTTGAGGAGATTGTGCACACCTTCTCTCGATCACTATTCCAAAACACACATCTTTGTACGGAGTAATACCCTCCCTCAGCACAACCAGTGAAGCTTTTCCCTGTGCTTTTCCTTAAAGATTAGGCAGTGGATTTGGCATTTGATTCATAAGCTTTTTGGTCCTAGGGTGGCTTGCACCCAGAGTATGCAGAGGGTGTGCAGAGGGTTGGATGCAGTGCACCTAAGGAAGTAGCTGGTGCTGCGCTGCTCAGTAGGAGACTCTCCATGTTGTCGAGAAGCAGCTTGAGAATCTGTCAGTGTTTCTGAGCTGGGTCTTTGGTGAGAGAGGCTGAAAGAGTTCCTCAGAACCAGGAACTGCTTGCTCCCTTTCTTTGCAGTGGGTTTGTGGTGGAATAAAATTCAGCTATAGGTTTGTTGTTTCTCATCCCAGATCTACTTAGGCTGCACTGTCATTTCACAGCAACATAAGACTGTAAAATATGATATATAATTGCTCTTTTCAAAATGTTCTCTTACACCACTGTAAATCAGGAGAATGTCCTTTGAAAATGGTAGAATTATTCTCATTTTCAGTGAGAATATAATTAAAGAGACAGGAAGGCAATGAAATGTACAGTAATGAAATAAAACTGATGACAGAAATGTTCCCATCTTTCCCTGCTTACAAGAAGGATGGATGATGCGATCCTGATTGCCTGGTCCAGGTGTAAAGTTCTCCAGCTTTGGGGAGGTGCCCAGAAGTGTGACTTAAGCTTCAGGCAAACCTGATATGCTATAACATCAGCTATATTTTAAGATACAAAGAAGAATATAAGAAGCCAGAAAAAGCAAAGAGGTGGAGGTCATGCTGGATCACAGTTGCAGACTGAAGTCTGATAGAAAGTGTTTGAATCATCTCTGAAACTTCTTAGGAAGGGAAAGGGCTTTGCAAAAACTGAGAAGGACGATGCAGTCTTAACTCTTCTCTACTGTTGTTTTTTACAAGACCTGAGTGTTCTCCCCAGGAAAGCTGGGTCAGTTTTTTGTCTGCTGTCCTATTCCCTGATTTGGCAACTTGAAGAGACTGGCAGGCCATTTTCTAAAACATCCATCAGTCATCAAGAGAGAGCAGGACGACAGAATCACTAATGTAACATGAAAGAAGTGATAGGAAATATCAACAATTCCTGTTAAGCAGAACAAGAGATAATATTTGGGGGATAAAGCTGAAATATCACTAAACCTTTGACAATTTTAGGAAGCTAATCAGTTGTGTAAGGAGAATATCTTTGCAAAAGTTTCTAAAAATGCTCTGGAAACACTCAACCTTGTTGAAGCAAGGGGTCAGCTCACTTGGTTATTGTTAGTTAGGCACTTCACAGGATTGTCTGTCTTTTATTGCTTTTCACACGTAAGTCTCAAAGTGTGTTGCAGGGTGGTCAGTAGCATTGTTCCTACTGTGCTGAAAGGCCAGATAAGAAGTCAGAGCTGCCAATTTGCCTGAGGTTACCCAGAAGCAGAGCAGAGGACTCCAGAGTGCCTGTTTAGGACATTATTTTCTCAGTCAGTGTTTCCTGAGAAAAGTCCATCTGGGGAAGGCTGGCACAATATATTAACACAGACAGAGATCACATCAAAGAGTTTAACACCTCAAATTGACAGAGGTGAAGAGGGAGCACGGGGGGATGCATTAATTTTCTTCTGGTCTCACAGCAGGTTAACAGGAGAAACACAACTCCAAGCCAGGTGCCTTGCCTTGCTGACAAGCAGCTCAACCCCAGGCCAGGCTGGCTCAGCCGGGGTCTGTGGTCACCCTCTCTCCTCCTGAGCTGAAAACACCCTGTTTTCACCTGGAGATGGAAGAGGCAAGTGATAATATGAGATACTTTTATTTTGCACCGGAGTGAAATTCTACAAACAGAAAACTCTCCGGCACAGGGGAACAAAATAGGAAGAAAATTTAGAAATGCTGTACCGTGTATTTCATATTTGGCAACTTGTACTTCAGAGTTCAAACAGTTTCAAAAGGCATGTGCCCTTTTGAAAGCATGAGGTTGCATGCATGAGGAAAGCATTCTATTTCCCAGGGAGCCATGTTTCAAAAGTAGAAAAAGAACACTTAGCCGTGGAGCATTAAATCATCTCATGTAGGTAGCTGACTAGCTTTCTCACAGAGATGAATGTCCCAGAGTGAAGCTGAGGAAGCAAGGCTTAGAAATGTAAATATTGGTTGGTGTGCAGGAACATAAATTAGAAAATGTGACAATTTTAATGACTTGCATTTATTTCCACTTGCTGAGTTCCCTGGCTGACATCCGAAGCTGCATGTTAGATTGCTAGCAGAGAGGGCAGAGGGCAATAGGGACAGGATAGGCTCCATTCCCGTGTTCCCATAGAGTCTGCAATGACAGTATATTACCTGATGTAAAAAAAAACTGATGCAAAGAGGAGCTTTCTAAAATCTCCCCCAAATATGGAAGTACCATGTAGGATTACCTGTCACCTCATCACCTCAGCTGGAGCTTTCAGGCCACTGGACACTTAAATCACATCATTATTACAGACACCTCTGGATTCCCTGATGGAGGTTTTTCTATTTTGCTTGGTAGGATTATGGATGTAAGGAGGATTAAATGGTAAGTGAATCATGTGACAGCAAGTGAATGCCTATATGGTGAAAGAAATGGTAACTGGAGGAGGCATTTTCATTTCAAGAGATTGTGTGGAGTAGAAAACACAGATACAAGGCATTATGGTGCCTAACACTGCTTAGATGCACAAGGTTTGTGTGTGGTGCCTGTATTGACTATGAGATCTTATGGGTAAGATCTCTGGGTATTTTAGATCACCTAGCACAGTATTGCCCTGGTCTTTGTGCAGTCCTGGAATGGAAACATTAATGGGGTTGTTTTTCATGACAGGGGCTATGGCAAGCTGTATGTACAAAGAGATACAGCTTGTCTGATTTAATTTAGTTTTCAGTGTCCATTTCAGTCTGGTAGTTTTGTGCTCGACTGCCATCATGGAGCAGGAGGCAACAATCCACAGCCTCAGTGATATCAACCCTTGGACAGTGCTCAAAACATCTAGCCATTTTACAGGCAAATGCAGAAGCTATAAACCAGTGTGATGAACCACCTGATGCTCATTCCCTACTGTACCTTCTGCTATTCCACAAATATAAATTGGATGAATCTCTATTACCAAGAAATCTACAGATTCTGTCAGCCTTCAATTCTGCTGCATGTATGAGAAGGAAAACAGGAAACAAGAGGACTATGACAATATTTCCATGCCATTTGCTATTTTATAGAGCTGTTTTTCACATCTATTTTTATTTGCTTCCTCTATAAAATCCCACAATTGACTTGTATTAGATATTTTTCTGAGAAAGAACAGAAGGCACTTAATTTCACTAACCTGCTTTCAGACAGTTGCAATTTCTCTTTACTTTCTTTTGCTTTTTTGTAATTTATAGCTAAGTAACAGAGAAAGAACAACTCTAAATTTGCTTGTAAGGCCAGGTACGTTTCAGGAGCATTATTTAGATGGCACACTGAGAACACATATTATTGCTTTCTTATTTAACTGGGTACAAATAAAATCCAGCATCTGACTTAGGAATACTTTTGTGTCAGTGCAAGAGGCTTCTGCATAAAAGGCTACAGTTAGTTGTTTTAGCTGAAAAGACGGAGGAAGTAGAATGAGGATCCACATCTATAAGCTGATTTTTCCCCTTTTCTAAACTCTTTTTTTTATTATTTTTTATTTTACAGGTGATGGAAATCAAAGGACAGATGATTCATGTGCCAGAATCAAACTCGATCCTGTTTCTGGGTTCCCCCTGTGTGGACAAGCTGGATGAGCTGATGGGCCGAGGCCTCCATCTTTCGGACATACCTATCCATGATGCTACTCGTGATGTCATATTGGTTGGGGAGCAGGCAAAGGCGCAGGATGGCTTGAAAAAACGAATGGATAAGCTGAAGGCAACGCTAGAATGTACACACCAAGCCCTGGAAGAGGAGAAGAAGAAGACTGTAGATCTCCTCATTTCTATTTTCCCTGAAGAGGTGGCTCAGCAGCTGTGGCAGGGGCAGCAGGTTCAGGCCAGGAAGTTTGATGATGTCACCATGCTCTTCTCGGACATTGTTGGCTTCACAGCCATCTGTGCTCAGTGCACGCCCATGCAGGTCATCAGCATGCTCAACGAGCTCTACACGCGCTTCGACCACCAGTGTGGATTCCTTGACATCTACAAGGTAAGAGCTCCAGTCCTAACCGAGCAAAAGATAACTGAAACGAAGGCAGAAGAATCCCAGTAGCTTTCTTCCTAAATTGCAGACCCTCCTTAGAAAAATATGAGGGCAATATTTTTGTTTTATGTGCAAAAAACCCCAGATCTGAAATATGACCGTTGAAACTCAAATGCTTCAATGCAAAACTGTTAACATGGTACTCCCATGGGAATATAGGCCTCATATTCCCATTTTCTTATAGAAATATACATTTCCTGTGTTATAGCCTGATTTCCTTTAGACGACAGATCAGCCACAGCATCCTAATGATGAAGAAGTGCACAGTGATGAACCCTAACCCAAGCTGCAGCTCCTGGGAGGCACTCTCTTTCAACTTGAATGGTTTAGGGTTTAGGTGTTTATCTTTCTCTTGAAAGAACTAAAATTTTCCATAAGGAGCAGAGCATCCACTAAAAAAAATTATTATAAGCAACTTCAACTTCCACTGAAAAACAGGAAGAGGACAGCAGATGTCTGTGCCCAGTAAATGTAATGAATGGGACATGGCGCTGGTGTGCCTTGCTCCAAAGGAAATGTCACACATGTTGGTGCCATTAGAGAGCTCATCTTCACTTCTCTTAAATGGGTTTGGTGTCCAGTATGTATTTGAGAGAAAAAAAACAAGGGAGGTAGAATTTAATAAATGCACTGAAGATATTAGCAGTGGAACCTACAGACTGTTTTGTATATGGGATGCCTTTAATTTTGTGATAGAAGAAATAGAGCAAGTTTCTTTTTATATGTTAATGCACAAGAGAAAAGAGATGTGGTTGTAAAATTATATGTTGACTTTATTATATGCCTGAGGTTTGCAAACTAGCAGTTTTCAAACTATTTCTTATAGTGTTTGTTGACAGGCTGTAGAGAAAAAGGTCTCACAAGTGTCCTGCTCCTTTCATTTCTAGCCTTTAATGCACTTTAAAAGGAATTGAAAAATAATTACTACCCACCTAAATAATAATCATGGCTGAAAAGTTACAGCATGTACCACAGATAGAACTGAAAGTGGTATAGCTAAAGGTTGGTAGGGCAGTTTACCAAAGTAAATAAGCACACTGTAAAGAAGTTTTGGGCTCCGGGTTTAGGGGTTTGTTTTACTGATGCTCAGAAGCCAAAGGCCATCTTGGGACATGAATGCAGGGGAAGGTACCAGCCTCATTTGAAAATTGTTATGGTGATACTGTCAGAGAAGATGGTGAGTGTTACATCAGTTTGTTAGTCTCATGTTTCTGCACTGGTTTATGACCCAGCTTCAAGAATAGGACTTGAGGAACTTCTAACCCAGTCAGGAGAGATAACTGGTGACCCTCTTCACATGCTGTGTGTTCAATGGCTGTACTCACTGTGCTCCCAGGTGATTGATTCCAGCTGTTTTGAAGCATTCAGAATATCCTTTGTTGAAAATTATGGTTGCATGGGAATAGGGTATAAAGTATGCAAAACTCTATGATCTGACTGTAAAGAAGGTTGGTTGAGTCCTGTGAGAACACTAAGAAGGAATATTTATGCTTAGGACATGAATATTATATTATTTAGACCATGACTTTCTGCCTTTCACCTAGCTTTGGGTTACTGTGGCTAGAAAGGTGTTACTTTATGAAAAGACCCTCCTGACCAGTGAAATAAGGTCGTAGCTGTTGAGGTGGGCAAGATGAGATTTACACATTTGTAAAAAGGAAAGCAGTTCCATGTCGAGATTCCCATGTAATTCTCTGAGGAAAGGTATGAATAAAACCTGTTTTTCTATGGAAGAATGGCTTACAGCTCTAACACCCTTTCTCTGCTGTTACTGCCATAATATAGGCAGTTCCCTCTCAGATCCTTTCATCATGAATTTTCCTTATCTCCCTACTCCCCCTGCCCCTGGGCCCTGCCTACATGTCCCTTGATTCCCACCACTGCTCCCTCATGAGCAAGGCAGTGTGCACTTTGGCTGTTTTGGAGCTGTATGTACCTTTTTTTCTCCTCTCCAAATGGCTTTTAATTTTTTTTTTTTTAACTAGAAGTCTAAAGAATTTTCTGAGTGTTTAAGTGAAAATGACTTAGTTTAGCACTACAGATAGAAAAAACTCAGGCAATGAACCCTTTTTTGTTTCACTAGAGAATCAGGCTTAAAATAAAATAGCAATCCTTATGAAAGAAAACATTTGCATTTTAAATGAAAATAGCTTATGTGTTTATATCCTTTTCATTTGTTTCAGGTGCTATTCTGGAAGCAAATTTTATTGCTAGGAATAACCACCACCACAACAATTATGGTTTTAGAAGTTATTGACAGGTAGTGAATTTTATATACTTAATCACCACTATTTGTACCCAGCCCACCTCAAAGATATACTCGAGTAACTAGGCTACAGAAATTTATCATGTGACCTAAATATATAATTTTTAAAATTTGCCTGTTTTTAAGCAGCATGGCAAGAATAATTTGCAAAGATTATTTGGTGGGTGCATCTGAATACCAAGTTCACCATTTCGTAAACAGAAAATTAAGTAAAATACAATAAATAAATTCCATGCTTTAAATTATTTACCCAGCTTTACTGTTTCAGAATTTTGTCTTCAGAACATCACTGCTTCTAGTCCAGCAATGAACGTGATATTTTCTTTTGACTCATGCTGTTCATCCAGGAATGTTTATAGAGGAATATGGCACAGAAAGAACAAAGATCCTCACATTTAACTAGTCAGACATAGAGGGCAAGCAAAATGAGCTCTTGGATACAGACTGAAAATACTTGGAGAGAGCTGAAGGGTGATGAGTTAGACTTTGAAATTTCTTGGTAATCAAAGCAAGTAGCCATAAATGATGAGGTGGGGAAAGCTTATCCAATGGATGGAGGCGCAGGTAAGAACGACACAGCAGCATTTGGAATGGATAGCAACAATGACAGATTACATTTGTCCAGGCTGAGGGAGAACATTGCTGTAATTGAGATGCACGGTGTTATGAGCCTGGGTGACAGTTCTAGAAGAATCTGTGTTTTAGAGAGTGAAACCTGGGAAAGAATCCGCTGACATACAGCCTTGGTGAAAAGATTAGGAGGGACATGTTCATGATAATCACAGAAGAACAAGGAGGTGAACGAACTGAGACCTGGTGATGCATTTGGAAACTGGTGCTGCTGACTATCAGAGCTAATTATATTTGGCTTGGAGTTGAGGAGTGGGAGAAAAAGTCAAGCAGGGAGTGCATCTCAGATCAGTGTAGCTGCAGATGCTTGGCAAACTGGTGTTTGTGGACATTCAAGTAGAAGCATGGACTCCAGGAGCAGAAGTCATGGGAGTTTCTCAGTAAATAATTGAAAGCTGTGGCTTTGGGTAAAATATGTACTTGTTGGCCTGACTGCTTTGACCTGTTTTGCTCTGCATCTGAGTTCCTGTTGTTTATCAGCCAAGTACTGGGAAATGATGCTTCAGTTAAGCCATCTCTTTATCAAATAAACTATTTAGATATGCTGCAGCCATGTCTTCTGGCATTTAAACTTAACCCTGCAGTCTGAAATCTTCCCTGCTTAATATTCCCACAGCTTCTGTTTCTCCTTCATGTAATATGTATTTGACATTGGCTCATTTAAAATACTTGTTTCCTGTTGAATCCTTCTGCCTTTGTAGGCCTGCTTTCTCAGCTCTTTTCTGCTCAGTTTCCTTTCTGAAACATTTCCCTCTTGCACCCTTTAACTACTGTGTAAGGGCAGCATTTATTGTGCATGTTTTTTTGGCTGCCTGGCTGTATATGTTGGCTGGGTAATGTCAAGCCAAAGAGCAGAACCAGGCCTGACCTGTAGGTGTTTCTTTGGCCTTTCTCAAAACAGGGCAGAATTTGTCCTTGAAGACATTGCAGATTTTCCCTGGCACATACTTCACTTTCTGTAAAGTGCTAAGTCCTGCTTTCCTTGTCTAAGCAGAGAGTCCTAAATGTGTTTCGAAAATGAACTCTGGTCAGCTGCCAGAATTTCTTTGCTATACATCTTCATCATAAAAGTTTTAATTGAAAGTTTATTGAGTATTTATATCAGACAATATAATTACACATATTCATTTTACAGTCAGAATCCACAACTTTGTTATGTGATTTCCTGCTTTCTTTTTGGTTTCATTATTTGGCTAAACTGGCACTCTCTCTTGAGTGCTATCCCATACAGCTTCCTTGGGCTTTTATTTCTGGCAACATGATACACCTTGTATGTTAGATCTTTGTTTTCTGATTTTATATGCCTAACACTGTATACAGCCTTAATGTTTCCTGGTTGTAAAGACCCAAGACTAAAAAATGAAGGGAAATCTGGACTGTCCTTCAATCATTTGAGACTGATACCAGGTTTGAAAAATGTTGTTTATATTTAGGTTGTGATATAATGCTTTTAGGAATGTAATTTTAAACTCCCATTTTCTGTGAAAATCACATTACATTTCTGTACTGGTAGTTTAAGTTGCAGAAATCTGTATTAATTTTACAGAAAGTACCAGTACATTCTCAGTGCCATGACTTTCCCCTCTTGAGAACTAATACATCTTGTACTCAAATACATGTTTTCAACCTTACTATGAGTGCTATAATGACTAAAGAATACTTCAGTAAGCAGCGTCATGAGCTTCAGACTGTTCTGAAGTTTTCCATGCTTTATGTTTCATAAGTTAAAAATCATAGCCTTCAAGTTTTCATGGAGTGGCCAATCTATGGCCACTATTTTTGCCATCTTTTCATCCAGTCTTAACCTTTTAAATTCTGTGCAAATACATGGCCATTTTGAGAAGTTGTGAAATTCTGAATTTCAGCTTAGGCATTTGCAAAATGCAGTAAAGGCAATTGAGATATGGAAAATGATAGTGATGCTCTTAAATGAACAATACGATACACATAAAATATTACAAGATACCTTTTTTAAAAAAATGGAATGGTGCAGTTCTGAGGATTCCCAGTGCACGAGGTGTTGCTTCTTCCTGATAGCTTAAGGTTAGTGGGTTTGGAATGTGTGACAGATGAAAATGGGCAATAGAAAAAATTTCCATTTTTTTGGAAAAAAAATCGCTCGCTCTCTCCGTGGTGCCAGCCAGCCTGGTAGAGCTGCCTTCAGCACACCGCTGTGTTTGGCTCCCACCACAGAGGGTTCCTGAACCTTCTTTCTCCTGTCTTTGAGCTGGCTATGACACTTTCTCCTCCTTGGAGTCTTTGCCCGTACTTGGACTTGCTGGCACACTGACATGTCTCACTCCAGTCTGGAGTGTTTCATACTCCAGTATGGAGTTGGAGCAAAGCTGGGGCAGCTGTCTCTGTGGGGAGCTCAGGAGTGTTCTTGAGTCAAGTTAAGGGAAAAAAAACAAACAAAACCCTAAGGAAAAAAAAGAAACACAAAATGTTCCATGGATTTTTCCTGCAGATCTGGTGCAACACTACCCAAGAACTCAAGAATATTTTAAAGATTTCCCATTACTTTCAGCATGTATTTTTCTCCAGCCTTGTGGACGATTTACACTTTCTTTCTTCAGGGAGATCTGCAAGTGAAGCAAACAGACACTCAGGCTCCAGAAGAGTTATTCTTTGCTTTATAAACATACAGCCCTGCACAAAGCACTAAAACATCTGTGCATGTTCTCCTGCAATACATCACCCAAGAATCCTCTGAAGAGCCTAGGACTTCTGTTTCTGTATATAACTACTTCTCTGCTTCTTCAGAAAAACCATACTTGTATATAATTTCTTTTTTGTCTCCCTCGTTTCACTTTTCTCTCTTTCCTCTCATCTGGAGTGCACACATTTGTTTGTACCTGCCCTGGTCCATTTCTCTCAAGTTGCATGGGAGCCTTAGAGTCTGTGTCCAGCTTACAGGTCCTGGGAGCACTTTCCAAGTCCTCAGTTTGTACATGAAGCCTGCCTATAAGCTGACCTTTAACTTGAATAGGACCAAGAAGGGTGTCCTCCCTGCTCCAAATTGAGGAGCAAGCCCACCTACTGTGGCCAGACAGGAACCATGGCTAAGGGCATTCCCTCTTGCAGCACACAGGTCTCCCTGATCCTATGTCCTTGGTTTTATTCTGTCCAGTTTTTCCACCTTCTAAATTTTAGTACTGCTGAGGGACTGGAGAAAACTAATCACTTTCCATCTGCTTTGGCTCTTTTCATTTTTAAGCAGTCTGCTGGACTTTCATGGACCGAGATGCAACATTTTTATTCGTGCAAATGGCATTCATAACTGTACCTTAATTTATTAAATTATTAAAGTGAACATGGAGGGTACTTAAGTAAGTTAATAGAAACGAGATAACATATTAATTTCAGGACACATAAATTAAGGCTTGTATAACCTTGAGGAAGATGTTCTGGTTTACTAGGAGTTTAAATACTGGGCATAGCTATAGCAAATTAAGACCACACTTACATCAGGAGAAGGAGAGTCCCATTAAACTGAAATGTGTGTCTTAGGTCATACATGATTATTTTAATATTTTCTTATTTTCTTAAACAGTTCTGCACTTTGACACTGCAATAAGGCAGAATGCCAGTCAGGAAGTTTTCTGTTCATCAGAGATAATTGGTCTGATTTTTGCAATTTCATATTTTCCTACAGAAGAGAGAAATCATTTATACACTTGAATTTTGTATTCCACGGCTGTTGTGTGCAAACCTGATGCTGATGTCATGCAGACTGCAAGTCTTCTGGCATGGCTCTTTTAACTACTGAAAAAAAAACCCCTCTTTTAAGATACTAGGTAGTAATTCTACATGGCAAGTACTATTTATCTTTTTTTTCTGTAAAGGAAGTAGCACTCTGAATTACAGTGTAGATGAAAGAGTTCCTCCATATATTGCATACTGAAAGATCTATGCTTACGACTGCTAAGTAGGTGCTGTAGAAAGAGTTCAAACACAGCTTTTCCTGCAAAACACTCCTGAACTTGCCAGTATGTAACATCATTAAATTCACTAAAAATAAGATGCCCTCAGGCCTGGTAAGACCAATTGCTTCTTAATTAGGCTCCTGGGAAAGGAGCTTGGTTTTATAGGAAGTCACTTCTTTTAAAAAATGAGCTCCACAAGAGGAACAGAGTTCTGAACTTCATAGGTGGATGCCTGTGGACGCCTCCATCCCTTCTCACATGGGAGGAGTTTTCCTGGAGTATTTCCAAAAGGAGGATGTCATGTCATAGAAGTGTTGCAAAGTTACCTTGAAACTTGGGCACGAGATTTCACTGCCTAGGAGTTGATTTTGAAAACATTAGAGACAGAAGCTAAGAGAGTGAAACACTAAGTAGAAACTGAAGGACATTCTTTGAAAACAAGTGCATTCTCAGATCCTATCTTGAGAACTTTATAATCCCTTCCAAAGCAGAAAGTTTTTTTGTAATATACCAGAGATTTGGAAATCTATAAATAGTGCTTTACGGCTGACTAATATTGTTAAACTTCAACAGTGTTGCAAAATTCAACTGTTTCAAAGCTTTGCTGACAAATCTTGGCAGTAGAAAAAACTTAAGAGAAAACTTCAAAATGTAAACAGAATTAGGCCTTAATTTGGAGTCACACAACCGCAAAAAAACCAATCAGATTTTGTTTAATTTGAAAAAGGACAGTATTCACTCTTTGCAATGTAGACAGAAATGTGGATCTAGACCTGTCTCAGGATCAAGAATACCTTGGCCAAGCTCAGAGGAGGCTTTTCTGGACTGCACTTACACCACCTCTAGAGAAAGAGCACAGACACTTATTAATGTCTCAGGGAAGTAACCTTATCTGGTTTCCCTCCGGCATGTGTATTTGGTATTTCTTTCCTTAGAATCTGTGTTTTAGATTAAGTGACTTGTTCAAATCCTTGTACCATAAGCTGCCCAAAATACCTCTCCCTCCGCTTAGTGATTAATGACATCCCCTGACCTGCATGCCAGAACGTGTCTGGCAAGATCCAGGGCTCTCTGAGCTAACCAGGGTCTTGCTGCTGTGCTGACAAACATTATCGTAGCACTAGCACTCAGCACACTCATGCAGTCCTTTTCCTGGCTTGGGGTACTTGGTGGGAGCAGGAATGTGCCCACTGTGGTGCACTTTCAAAGGCACAGAGCTCCCTTAGAGTCTTCTGAGAGTTTCACAAACTAAGCCTGTGGCCCACATAAGCCTGTTTTTCAGGCAGTGCCCAGAAAAGCATGCTGATGACAACATGGGAGGGGTTTTGCATATCAAATGACAGTCTGGGCATGGATGCAGGCCATTAAGCAAAGATACGCACATTTGCATCCTGCTGTAGTGAACAAGATAAAAAGAGGCTTACAGAATTCAGAATGGAATACGTTATGGCTTGAAAATTGCCTTTTCTCTTCAGTTACTATGGAAAGAGTATAGATGAGTAGATTGAATTGAAGCTTCACTTTTGTGTGGCTGGCACTTGATAATGTGAGTTCCATCATGAATGAGAACGTTGTAAGGTTATTACTCATCTGCAGAGATATTCTGAGAACGATTTGGGTAGAAGGAAATACGGGAGATGTCAATGACATCTTGAGGTAGAATACGGATATCAAATAAATTGTTCCTGTGATGAGTGCTGAGATCGCTGACTTAAAACTAAAACAGAGGGAATCTCCATTTTCTTTGGTCTTTGTCCCATACCAGTTAAAAACTGTCCTGTTTGCTGTGGACTAGAAGTCATGGACAGGAATAATGAAGCCCAGATGATAAGTCTGAAGCATCATGTTGCCATATACCACAGCCTTTTCCTTATTCTCCTGCTGTACAACTTAGGGCAGAAAAGAGATGAAAGAAAAGCCCTTTGGGAAATACTAATAACTTCAAAGGTTTCCTTTACAGTTATACTTGCAAGAATTTCATCTTAAGGCTAAATTTCACTGTATTCCTTCAGAGGGAAGACATTACAGCTTTCATAAAAGAAATACATAGTTTTGAGATACTGTGTAGTTCAGTCTTGCAGGTGGAATGGAATATGGATAAATAGGATAATGAATATTTTGGGAAAGAATAGGTCTTTACTGTAGTTCCTGATAATTTCCAGTGCCATGTCCATTCACATCCTGAATTTTGGCCTCATGCTGGGCTGCAACTTATAAAGCATCTCCTTTAATATTTATATGCTACCATGGAAATGCAGCCTGGGTGTGCAGGAAGCTAAGATGTGCTCTGGGAAGTCTAGGCTGAGGAGTATGTACAGAACTTACTCTGACTTTGCTTCTTAAGAAATGAAATCCAGGTGTTCAAATCAAAATTAATATGCTAGAAGGCGTTGATTTTGTTGTTAAGGTCATCAGAAGAATCACTTAAGGTTCATACCTCCAATAAATGCTGTTCTGGATTTATCTCGAAGACTGGAAAGGAAACTGATCTATGGAGTGTAGGAAGTTTTTCCGCTAGTTCATCTGACAATCTAGAGATCAGCTTTCCTAAAGGACTATTTGATTTTGCAGAACTTGTTATGTCCTTCTTTTAAAATTGACCTGCTTCTGTGACCTTCCAGGTTCAATCTGCCCTTCTGCCTGTTCACATAGTCTTGTTAATCCTTCCTTTTTACAGTTTTGAGATAGAGGTGACAATATGCTACTTTTAGCATAGAGTTAATAATTTAGACTTATCCTCACAGTCAACAGAGGAAAGTTTGATTTTATATGGTGTGAATTTTTTTAAGTGTGAGATTTGGTTTTTTTCTGAAGAAAGTTCTTAGCACAGGTCAGATGACTGCAAGAGTTCCCATTCAGTTCATCGATTATGAAGAGAACTGAGAGTGAATAACTCATATTGAAATTGCTATATTAGACATATTTCTGAATCTCACCCATGTAGATTACAGCTGCTACATCTTAGCAGCTTGCAGTCTGTAAGATGCAGCTGCAGCTGAAATATTACTTCTTCCCTGCTAGTGTCATCTACTTTTAAAGTGTTTTATAGTTATTTAATAATCTTATAGTTTGATGCCATGTTATGCTTAATGCACAGAGTGTATTTTAACTGGGTAAAAGGAATTTTTACTGCATTTTAATTTCTCATACAATCAGCATCCACCCAAGTTATTTCCTCTTGCTTTCTCTGATTTTTGTTATAGTGCCACTGGAGTAACTCTCATCACCATTGAGCATGGATATTCTCTTGTCTCTCAATAGGGTCCCTTAGAACACTTTGGTGATTATTCAAAGCTTGACTTTCTATAAATTATACAAATGAATGTGATAATTGTTGTCAAAACACCTAATTGTTGCTCAATCCCATTGAAACAATTAGTAACATAATTAATATCTGTATTTGGGAACAGGGTATACCGTATAGTTAAAGCTTGGATTACCTTAGAATCTGCCAAAATAGTGCATTATAATGGTCTGTGCTTGACAGTACTGGATGTGGCTGCTTGAAGCAGCCTTGTGAGCTACTTATGAAATGTCAGGCACATAGAGCAAGCTTCTTTCTAGCATTTTCATTTTGAGATTTACCCCCTAAAATAAAAAGATTATGTACCTTATCCCCATATTTGCTGAAGCATCTATGAAAATCTTCACTGTCTGCAGATGCTTGATTGCTTTAAAAAGGTTCTTTTTATCCGAGTAAGACCTTGTTGTCAGTAAGTTTCACAGGTCTCCCTGTTTCCTAATCCAAAAGGATGCTGATGTCGTTTTTGTCTCTTGCTCTCTCACCCTCCACCACTGTGGAGAGCGCCCTTCTGTCTCCTCAAGTGCCATGAAAGCATCTCTGCCCCAGTCTGGACAAGCTCAGCTGTCCCAGCCCTTTTTCCCAGGTGCTCCAGCCCCCACCATCTTGCTGGCCCCTAGTGAGTTGTATCCAGTTTATCAATCTCTGTCTTGCACTGAGGACCCCCAAAGTGGATGTGGTACCTAACAAGTGCTGAGCAGGGGGTGATTGGCCCTTCCCTGGTCTCTGTTCACACATCCAGGCTGTCATTGCCTGTCTTTGTTCCCAGGACTCACTGCGGGCCCATCTGACATTTCTGCCCAGCAAGACCCCCAGGGTCTCTCTCAAAGGCCTGCTCTTCAGGAAGTTGGCTGTATCTGTATCAGTTCCAGAGAAATTCTTTCCCAGGGACAGGACTTTGCACATGACCTTTCTGAATTTCATAAGCTTCCAATTCGTCCTGCCTGTACATGTCACTCAGGATGGCAGCCCAGCCCTAGAGCAAATTGACAACTGACCTGTCTCCCCAGTTTGGTATCAACTCTAGGTTGATGCAGGTGCAAATAAGGTTATTATCAGGAAAAACACCCTGCAGATTTTGCTATAAAAGACAGATATATTTTAAAATTCTAGATTTTTTTTTTACATACTGTGTTTTGAAAAGTGTTAACTTCTCAGTACACGTTTTATTCGCTGAGAACACTGTGTCTCTGTTTTGGTGGGAGAAGGTAAACATGCATAGGCAACAGGCAAAAGGAGAGAGGTTAAGATGGACAATAATGCTCTTCAGTACAGGTAAAAAAAATGACCCACAAACAAACTAGAAAACTTAGTTTTCTCAGAGAGAATAGTTAGGTGATGAACAGAAGAGCGTTAAACTGCAATTAGCTAAACCATTACCCCTTTCCCTGCTCATTATTTCTGTTTTCTTCACTTTCAAGCTCTTTAAGAGGAAACTGATATAATTGCAACTGCTGTTTGTTATTATTTCAGTTTTATAAAACAAAGTTTTATAGAGTATCTCCCAGCAGTAGGATAGTTTTGGGCTATTGGCAGATTACTCATATGTGATAAGAAACAATTTAGTAATGATCTTCTCTTCAGCTAAATGTAGCATATACACTTTTTACACTGTGTCTGTAAACAGGGTGTGGAACATAGAAAAATGGTTTAATATTCCAAGTTTCCTTGCCAACTTAAAATTACAGTGATTATGAACACATACTTACTTAAGCAGAAATAAATATTTCTGGTGATTAAAATAGCAGAAAGGGGGGAGACCACAAGCGGGATTTCATGCATATGGAGACTCAATTCAGTTGGAAGAAACATCTGTTACTCTATAAAAAGAAGGGTAAGAAATCAAGATATGGCTGAAGAATATCCAAATCTGGTTATTCTATCTAAACTTTATGAGTATGATACACTTATATAGATTACCTCTATATGTCAGTGGAAAACATACACAAACAATTTCAGCAGCATGATATATTTTTCCTCAAACATGACCCTTTTCTTGAGGAAGAGAAGCCTAGAACAAACATTTGATATGAATTCTTACATATTTGCTTTCCAAAGTAATCCTGTATTCAGGTCATCTGTGTGTAGCAGGAGTATCCTGTAGTTCTCTATCCTGAACTGGAAGGCAGTCTCACTTTTTATTTCCAATTTACTTTGAAGAAAACACCATTGAACAGGCTATAAAGGACAGTGACATAAATTATTTTAGGTTAAATGGGTACTAAATATTACAACCCTTACGAGTGAGATAAGAAATATGTATGCAGCCCTGTGAGTATTTTGGAGATGAAAACAATAGTACACAAGTTCTATTCAGAGGAAGGTGAAGGATCTACAAAAGACATGCTGTTAAAGGTAGGTTTTCTTCCTGAAAAAAGAAGCAACTTCTGAATTTTCACACCCATTTTTGGTATTTCTTTGATTCTAAATGAAGAAGCCTTATTGATATGAGTATAATTTAACCCATTAAAAACACACAAACTGCACTCAGACCTATCTAGGTCTTTTACATGAGAAAAATAGTAGTGAGTGCCCCATTGTAATAGTTCTAATACAGATTATATATTAGCCTTTCACAGGAATCCTGCTGAGAGAGACAGGACTAAAACTAGAGCCAATTCTCCCTCCAGCTACTTCTTTCAATGTATTCAATATTTCTGATTGCAGTAGGAATTTCAGATTAGAATTGCCACAAGTGACCCCTGCAATTATATTTTTTATGTTTATTTCCAAGCTGTGCTTTGACAAAGGTTCTTCGAGGTAGGAGTCATTAGATGGTTTGAATTCCTGAGTATTTTAGATGGAAAATCTTTAGCCTGCCATTTCAGGTTTCACTTACAAAATGGTCACTCTGCCCCATGTATGTAACTCTGTGAAATGAAGTGGGACAGTTCAGTTCCGTTCCTTCGTTACTTCTAGAGCATCAGAAACTTAGTGACTGGTGCATAATCAAGAATTCGGGATGAAGGATACAAAGCAGGGATGTTACTGCCATGCACCACATTTTCCCTTAAAAACTGTCACTGAAACAACACCCTGACTTTATAACCACAGAATATCATTTGGCTAAAACTTCCAGTTTCTCAGTTTGATAATGAGAGACAACACAAAGTGTAGCTACTGGTAGTTGGAAGAGACCTGTTGGAATAGTGCAGGGATCAGGTTATTAATCTCTGTTCTCTGGACACTTCAGAATTGGAGAAATTACATTCTGACTTCTGTGCTACCAAATTGATCTGCAAATCGTATTCCATCTCAAATGGTTATGAATGAAGGATAAGTGAGTGTAAGAAAATTACTGCAGGGTTCACCTTCTGTAAAAATTACTGTAAAAATTTAAGCAGACATACAGTATCCACTGAGGACTAACAGAAGCTGGGTATATCGAAAATGACTACTCAAAAGCAGAAGATGCTTGCTGCTGCAAGTGTCATGCGTTATCAGTCTTCAGTATTCAGCAGTGTTGGGGTAACTGTCTAGAAAGTTTTCCTGAACTGTAGAGTACACACAACCACTTCAGCTAATTATTAACTTTAATATGGGATTTGTTGAGGGCCTGACTGGAAAACATTTCGACAGTTCCAGTGATTTGAGAGAAGGCTTTGTAGGAGGCTTTTGTATAGCAGTGTAAGTAGCTGCAGTATTTCCTGCATTCTTCGTTTGTTAGTTAAAATTCTTCATTTTTCAGTTAAGAATAAAAATTCTATTGCACAGAGATTGTTCTAATTTTGAAATCCAAGTTCAGCTTCTCTTCTATGGTGCTGTTTATTAATTCCCAATTAATGAAAACTCCAGTGCAGCTGGCTATGGTAAGTGTGAATGAGTGAAAAGGGATGAAAAGTTGGTAACAGTAGGCCAGGCAATCAGTGAGTAGCTAGAACTATTAGGAGCAGTAAGGCACTATAATTTAATTAGAAAAAAAGATACTAAGTCTTACTGATGGTAAACTGCCGGTCATATGCAAAACCAGCTTTAATATTCACAACATAATATATTTAACTTTTTTAAAGAAGCAAGATAAGGCATTCCAGTCTTACAAGACTGAAAGCAAAATCTCTCTTCCTGCATATGTATCTAGGAAGGACATAAAAATCAAATATACTACTACTAATGCATCTTAAAAGTCACATTACAAAGTCAAAACCTCAGAATTTAGTTTATCACATGGTAGAGATTTCTTCTGGAGTTTCATTGCTGTATATCATCATCTTGAAGAGTATCAAATAGATCTGAGTGCAGCAATTTTTAGACAATTTGAGTAGTGCCTTCCTTTTAATCCTGTTGACATTGAATATTTATGGAGTAGGTTGCTCTCTGGTGCACACAGTTTCAGGATCTACCGGGAGGATACTTTGGAGCAAGCTATAAGCAATGCTTTGTATTTCTAGTCCAATGCTAGTCCTCAGCTGAGACAAGAGGAATTCCCTTCTTCCCTGGGTGCATCTGACTCACTCAGGGGCCCAGCCTGAAATTCTGAAGTGTGATGTATCACTCTTGTTGCAGTCTTTATTTCAATGTCCTCATTTACCCTTCGAGTGAAGGTTCTGCATCTGGGTCAGGGCAATCCCCGGTACTAGTACAGCCTGGTGGATGAATGGATTGAGGCCATCCCTCTGAAGAAGGACTTGGGAATACTGGTAGATGAAAAATTAGACATGAGCCAGCAATGTGTACTTGCAGCCCAGACAACCAGCCATACTCTGGGATGCACCAAAAAAAATGTAGCCAGCAGGTCAAGGCAGGTGATTCCTGCTCTGCTCTGCTCAGACCCCACCTGCAGTGCTGCATCCAGCTCTGGGGTCCTGAGCACAAAAAGGGCATGGATGTCTTGGAGTGAGTCCAGAGGAGGGCCACAAAAATAACCAGAGGGCTGGAGCACCTCTCCAGTGATGACAGGCTGAAAGAGTTGGGTTGTTCTGCCTAGAAAAGAGAAGATCTTGTTGTGACCTTTGATGTATAAATGGAGCTTGTACGAAAGATGGAGAGAGACATTTTACCGAGGCCTGTTGTTACAGGACAACAGTCGTTGGTTATGAACCAAAAGTGACTGTATTTGATATAAGGAAGAAATTCTTCACAGTGAAGGTGTTGAGACACTGAAACAGGTTGCCCAGAGAAGCTGTGGATGCCCCATCCCTGGAAGCATTCAAGTCCAAGGTTGGATGGGGCTTTGTGCAGCCTGGTCTAGTGGAAGGTATCTCTGTCCATCGCAGGGGAGCTGAAACTAGATAGTCTTGAAATGTCCCAACCAAAACCATTCCATGACTTTATGACTCCATACAAGTGGACCAAATGAAAATGCCATAAACAATCTGAATTACAAGAACTCCTGGAACTTTTGGAAGATCTGTCAAATATGGTTTTGAAGAAGGATGGAACCAATGTTGAAGTTTGGTGGAGGTACTCATAATGAAAGTTTCAGCTTAAATGCGTAGCTGGGGAAAATCCTAGTATGTGACTGAAAACAGGGTTACAGAATGGTAAATCATTAGACAGGCCTGTTGGTACCCATCCAGTTTAAACTACCAGGTCAGTCTAAGCAGTTGCAGTCCTTCCCCTGGTTCTCCAGTATTGCTGTCAGATGAACTCCATAGGAACAAGCACTTTAAAGAGTAATGGCATTATTATAATTTTTATTTTTGTATAAAGATTATTACGAGGCAGTTTCAGTCCTATTTTTCTGGTAGTACAGTACATTCAGTGTGTGGAATTTAGCTGTGAAATTACAACTATGGAAATTTCCAAGGGGGAAGAAGCTAACAAAATAAGTAGTTTTGTCTGAACACTGCAGGAAGAGTATATGATCCCACATCTATGCAACCAACTTTAGTGGAAAATAATTCTGAAATTAGGTCATTCAACAAGGAGCAGAATTTGTATTTCATTTTTGTATTTGACATCATAGACTCAGCTTTTTCTGTAGCAACCCCTTTGAGTCTATTCCTACTGATGTTTATTCATGATTTTGAAGAATGACAATGGATTTCTGCTAATGCTTCCTTCCAATTTAGAGCATTTTTAAACATCCCTTTCTTCCAGACTGTTGTGTTAACTTCTGATACTTCTCACTGTGCTTGTTTATGTTTTTGCCCAGTTTCTACATTTTTCATCAGCCATTGCAATATTCTTGCCCATCCATTTATCTTTGGAAAAACAAACTCCTAAACTACAGGGCATTGGTAGTGTCTGCTTCTTGTGGACAGACATACTGAGATACAGGTTTGGTAAAAGAGGCACACAGCAGTATTGATTGCTCCTACATGATTTTTTCTATACACAAGTACTATTAGGAGCTTTCAAAGGTGTTGAAGGAGCTCTTATGGCTGTCTCAGCTCCTGAGAAACCCTCAGCTTCTTATCTATATTTACATCCTCCTGCACAATCAGCCAGAAAGGTTAAGGTGGCAAACTTCACAGTGGGTTTGCAGCAGATTAAGTTTGGTGGTGGGAAGTATTTGCTCATAGTTCTGTTCTAGGTTCATGCTCTGGGTACATTTACAGGTAGCGCTATTTATCAGGTGCTATTTGTACTGAGATACAATTTCCAATTTATCAAGAATGGAAATTAATCTGAGAAGATCCAGGCCTACTACTTAGTAGCTTCTCTGCAGAGACAAGAATCAGCCGTATTTATTCTCTGAATAACTCCTTTCTCAGTGCTTGCTTTCTTCTCCTCCTAGTACTTGCTGAAGCGTTTTCTGGCATTCTTGTAGTGTTGTGTGCAGGGTGAAAGCCAGATTACTTATGTCACAAAACCTAAACTAATCCTTGAGGTCTGTTTGGGCTCGTGTTAATGGGTTTTGTGTGAGAATGTTACAGATGTGTGAGCAAACAGACTGCAAAACACAATGCTGTAAATAAAGCTGCAGACCTTGAGGGCTGCAGTGTTTCTCAGGCCAGAGGGCTTCTGCAATTCATTTTGCTCCCACTTCCTCCTGGGGGCCAGCTCTTTTTAAAGCAAATCAGGATAAGAGAGCAGTGAGGCCTGCCTGAAGAGACCAGAGGGCTCAGTCTGCTGAACTTCATGCCTGCAGGTAGGGAATGCAGAGTAAGATAGCCTGCATGGTAGAGAGAGACATCAATTCTTATTTGAAAATAAGGGACAAAGGTGCAGTCAAAAGTCTGTAGCAATAGCACCTATTTGTAAATTATACCATGAAAAGCTACCCCCTAATGAGAAGTTAGATGGTCTTCCCTGTTTTTTATAGTGATGTTTTGCTTTTCCTAATTCTCTTCCTGATATAATTTTCTAGAATATCAAATACTAATTACAAATTATAATTATGCAGCACTATTCTTACCCGACAGCAAACTCAGCCAGGATGGTATGAAATGAAGCTGCAAGCAATTTCTCATTTAGGAAAATGCAATTTTCTGTGTTTCTGCTGTGGGGGAATGTTGTTGTAGCTCAGCTGATGCCATACACTGTTCTAAACAACCTTCTTTGCTTATAATGGTGATAAACCACTGTGTGGGGTTTTGACTGCACCTGTTTGCAGACTCAGGTAATTATGCTCTTTTGTCTAATTGCTGATTTATGGATGTTTTGCTCACGTGTTTGACGCACCGCTGTTTGCTTGCAGCCCTAGTGGCAGGTTCCCCTCGCGTTCTCACGCCGTAACTCCCGCTTTGTCTGATTGCTGCAGGTGGAAACTATAGGTGATGCCTACTGCGTTGCAGCAGGGCTCCATAAGAAAAGCCTTAGTCATGCCAAAGCCATTGCCCTGATGGCACTGAAGATGATGGAGCTGTCAGAAGAGGTTCTCACTCCAGATGGAAGCCCCATTAAGGTAACCCTTTTGCTCTTTATTCTCGGCTAGTCAGTGATACACGGACCAGATTCATTTCACTGTGTTCTCTAGGTAGAAATCTGTTTATTGCTAGAGAATTTACACTTACATCACTGTGTCTGCAGCTCTATTGGGCCACATGCCTCTTTTCCAAATTGGTGTAAACCTGCATGCAAGAAGACTGTAGACTGCCTGCTCTTTCTCACTGCTTCCTTTCCATGCTGTGCCATTTCTGTCCCCTACTTTGGTGCAGGAGGTAGCAGGAGGGGGAAAACCAGATGCCCTTTTGTAACATTTTCAAGTTCCTCTGCTGTTCTGCTTCTTTTGGTCCTATACCAACATATTCAAAAGAATAGCATTCTGAAAAAAAATATGTTGGATTATGGATCTTGAAAAAAATTCTTTTAAAGCTTCATGTGAATATTCACTGAACACAGCATAAGCATTAAAAGACTGAAGATACCAGATGACATAGCATTTTCAGTTTTGATGTAAGACTATTTCAAACAGGTATTTATTTAATCCTAATAAAATATGTGGTTTTTTGATTAATTGTATTTGTTTTTCCAATAACTATAGCCAATTAATATGTGCTAACTACACTGGTACATGCTGGGAAAGTTGTCTTCCGGAGCCTCTTCATATTTTCACTTCCTTTTGTAGGGAAATTTTGAAGGTGTGTGTTTTACTCTGAGACTCACTTTTTGTCACTGTTTTCATTACCACTCATTATTTTTCAGAAAATTCCTCTTATTTTCACTGTCTGCATAAGAAAACTTGTAAAAGAAAGACTATAAAGACATTGCAGAGGAAATGTGTATAGAATAAAATGCTAGGAATAACCAAATATTTTCAAAAAGTGCTAATAAACCTTCCTTAGAATTCAGAAGAAAAAAGTCAGTTCATCATGCTCAAACTGAAAGTAGAGGTACTGAGAAGCTCATCATCATTTCTTAATTGTTCTGCCTTCAGTTTTAGGTGTAATAGATTTCAGGGCAGAAGGGATGGTGATATTGTAGAATGTTGTTACCTTTGTACCTAACCTGGAAGTTGTGCTGAAAAATAAAGCTTATCTTTCATAGAGGCATTTTCTGATTTGTTAAGATTAGAACTCCCCTGACGTGGATATATTTATCCTGTAAACTATTGCAATAAGGACTTTTGGAGAAGTCTAGTTTGTCCTAGTTTAGATGTCTACTCTAGGATCAGATGAATCATGCCCTAAAAATGTGTTTTTTCAGTTGTTTGTAAGGGAAATCTATGGACTTAACCTAGATGTGGATGTCTGCCGTGAGCGTCTACACTCCGTCACATGAGTCCTCCTACAAATGGCAAGGAATGCATAGTTTTTCCTAGTGGTTATGTCAGTGATCATCACAGTTAAAAACATGCTCATTATTTCTAAATTAAGTTGGCGTGACTTTTGCTTTCTAGACAATGTTAAATTGGCTAGAGTGATCTCTGTTTTTGTTAGTTCGCAGTTTTTCACTTAAAAAAAAACCATGAAGGGGCCCGTTGTGCCACAGATTCTCATTAGTAAATGTTCCATGTGCATAAAAATGTCTTAAAGCAACAACAGGGGAAGTTCACATTGGAAGATGTGGTCAAGCGCTTGATCAAGGTTCTCAGGAAAGTGGTCATGGCCCCAAGCCTGTATATGTTTAAGCACTTGGACAGCACTCTTAAATATATGACTGAACTTTTAGGTTGTCCTGTGTGAAGGTTTAAGGAGGAATATATGTATTTTCTAAATTACTTTAATGGATATCTTTTATTGTCATCTCAAGGCTCAATTCACCAAAATGCAAGGGTTTACTTTTTGTGGTTCTTGAAATGTTCATTCCTGTGATAGCAGTGGATATCTTATTAAGTGACACATAAAGCCTCAAAAAGTTAGGATGAAAAAGTAAGTGAATAAATTTAAAAAAACACCATATCAGAAAAACAGGAATTCAGGGTAAGATTTTCACCTATTAAGTGCATTAGCAGATGATCAAATGAGGCTTGTTGTCTGGATACACAGTTATCATACGAAGGTATTCATTGTAGTAGTCACAAAAATAACTTGTTTGTACACCCATGTAGACTTGATGAAAAATCTGCCCCTTAGAGCAATGCTAGTGCGGGCAGTGGGCAGTGATGGGCCTCAGGATGGTGGCCAGGTGTATGAAGCAGGTGTGGTTTATACCCAGATGATGCTCCCTGCTCTGAGTCAGAGCTCCTGGCACACTGATGGGAGCACCGCGGTGTGCAGCCGACACACACTCCGGCGTTCGGTGCTTCCAGCAGAGCCAGAGGCAGCCCCAATGCACGGGCAGGATGGAGGCTGTGCAGGACTCCCTGTGCCTGTGTGAACAGCCTGGGGCTTGAGGGGTAATGAGAAACGGTTATTGTGCAGAAAGAGAGAGCTGTGTTATAGCAGCACCCACAAATCCTATCATCAGTGTTGTAACACAGCCTGCCCTCTTAGAGAGAGATCTTTGTAACACAAAATGAGCTGATCGTTCCCCTGTGAGTGATGGAGGCGGCTTCAGGTCTGTGATGTTTTTAAACTCAGTTCTACTAGAGGCAAAATCCCATTATTTTATTATGAGCTAAGGCCTTAGTACAAAAGAGGGACTTTTGCTGCAGACACTGCATGTAGAATTTGATATACATTTTATCCTTTCAGCACAGAATTTTACTTTGGAAACACTTTTTTGATTTATATTCTGTACAATTAATTATATGTAGTGCTTTATGACTTCAGTCTGAAAATATTGATTTAAAATTGCCTCCTACATTTAAGTGAGTGTTACTTGAGTTTAGGATGTGCTTCGTATTTTACTATGTCTTTTTTGATAAAGTGGAATTACATTAATTTTAATAGCTAGAGATAATACTGTAAGAAGAATTCTCCAGGGCATTGACCTTCAGTGAAAGGTTGCAATGCAGGTATGGAATTCCTGGAGAATATTATTACTTGCATAACTTTTTATCATGCTTCAAATCTTACCTAATTAATCAATGTGTGGTGTGTATAGCAAAGAATGACAAAGGCCTCCTTTTCAGCTTTTTTTTTCAAAAGGGCTACTGTGACAGAACATACCTCCTTTCCCCTAATGAGATTTCCCGAGAGAAAATTTTCTGCTTATTTTTCTGTTGTATAAAGGTTTATGTATTAGGGTCATGAAGAGATAAGAACTGGGAACTCACAGAGGAAAAGTAAATGATTTACATGTAGCTGCTGAAATTAACTGCAATTATTTAGATTAATTGTGTGCAGGTGTTCTTGTCTAAAACATACAGGTTGAGCCCTGCCACAGCAATTCAAAACACCTTGCAAAATGTTCTGCTACAGCAGAAAAATATCATGTATATTTGAAATTATTTATGTTACCATAACGTGAGAATTAGACCTGTAAATACTGTAATCCGAAACTGAAGCAAATACATACCCTCACTTTTCCTTTTTCCTCACTTTCTAACGACTAGTTTATGAAATGCTCTAAACGGAGTAGTGCAGAAAATTTCTAGCTGATACTGGCTTCGATTTGATTAATTTATTTCCAGGTGAGGTAGATGGGACCTTGCATTTGCACGGCACATAATCGAGTACTTGGCTCAGTTGTTTCTTTATTGTCAAGATAGAGTACTTGACACACTTGAAGCTTCTAACCTTCAGATGTGCACTGCCAAAGCTATTTTATTATTGGGTTTGTAGGCTGCACTCAGTGTAGGCATTAACATGATCTAAATTGAGACACTGGCAGTGTGAACAGGTATGGCTAAACTTGTTACTGTGGCTCTCTCTTAAACGAAGAAAGTAAATTTAGTCTGTATTCATCTGACATGCTGGAAGTGTCTACTTTATAATGAAATATGCAAATTAATATTTGTCGGCTAAGTCCTACCTGAGCAGCGAACAGGTCAATGACCTGTCAGGATGGATGATCCCACTGGAGGGAGCTGAACTGAAACAGAAGTTCACAACTTGGGTCAGTCACAGCTTTTCCATTTGAATTTTAGATGTGATCCAGACTTTCTATACTTCAACTTGCCACGTATAGGTGACAAATAAAGCTTTATGGGTGGAACCATTAGTTTAGCATGTCTAAGATTTATGACCTAAGCTTGCAGCTGCATTAGCTTTGGTTTATGTTATCTATTTGAATACCTGTGATCATGAAGACTGAAACAATGAAAGCCTGAGTCTGATAAACCTCTAATCTCTGCTTGCCAAGTGGTAAACTTTAACTAGCGTGAACTCTGACTTGTGAGTAAGGGCACTGAAGAGTCAAAAGGGCTCTGTGGATTGTAATGGCTTATGGCCACAGTGGGTGACACACTTTTCTAAATAATATGGAAATGGGCAATGAATTTTAGAGTGCATAGCATCATCTGCTGGTTCATTAAGTATTGCCCTTTGCATTTCAGTGATATGCCACTTGGGTCCAGGACACAAGTAGGAAGTGCCAACATTTGTTTGCATAAATGGGATTTTTATTTTTTAAGTGAAGGGGCCATTCCCAAAAACAACGAGAGAGAGTAGCAATTGCTGTCTGTGTAATCCTTTTCAGTGTTACTTGCCTTGCTTATTATTCAGGTTGTGGTGTGCTGGTTTTGTAACAATTCAGTGGTTCTATCCAAATGTACATCCTTACGTAAGCAGCAAAAGGTTGTCTGGTTTGTTTTAAGTTGTGCAGGGCTGACTGCTGATGCAGGCATTCTCATCAGCCCTGTGTGAAGAGCTGCTGCGTTACTGCAAAGCTCCTTGCTCCATCTGTGGTCTCCTAGCAACTTCTCCTTGTACCTAATGTCTACATCAGACTCTGGAAGGTATATAACATCCTACTTCAGCCGGCAGAACTTGAAATTAAGAATATCCTTGTGTTGAAATAAAAAATCAGAAACAGTTCCACAAAAGAAACCTGTGCATTAAGAGACTTTCAACAGCTCGTAGTTTCACAGGTTTACCAGCATTAGAGCACCATGACAGCTTTGGGGAGACGAAATGACAACATGACAGCAGAGCTGCATGTCAGGGAAGCTTGGTACTTTGTCTT
The DNA here is from genome assembly GCA_013400495.1 of Nicator chloris. NCBI lineage: Eukaryota > Metazoa > Chordata > Aves > Passeriformes > Pycnonotidae > Nicator > Nicator chloris. The sequence goes on from WAAE01003408.1 coordinate 75,695, forward strand.
GACAGCATGCTTGGGAGATGGTGAGGCAAAGTCAGCCCTGGTGATGATTCCCTGGACGTGGGATAGTTCATGACTGCACTTCCTCAGTTTGGCCCAGTGCCTCTGGAAATGCAAAACAAGAGGAGCTGATTGATGCACATTTCCCCAGGAATGCAGGAAATTGTAAGTTTTTTAGACTGCTCTAAGGGCAAATTCACTTTCCTTAGCCCTCCAGTCATTTTCACTCAACTGCTTCCGTTTGTGTGATTTTAATAATAATCTTTAAAAACCCCAAACCACACCCATTATTTGCATCTTTTCTTTTGAGGGGACTTTGTCAAATACAGTGGTTATCCTCACTGTAGGACAGTGTTATTGCATGTGTTGCAGTAACAAGGCAAAATGGGGTTTATATGACTAGTGGGTGCACAGCAGCAGCTTTGTGTAAGAATCTGGTCTGAAAAATTAGACTGCCACTTAGTCTGCTGAAGAGGGAAGTTTCCCAAAGGGTTGGTCATTCTTTAAGATGGTACACATTTCAGTTCTTAGGTGAAGTCTGCAGTGGATCTAAAGGTAGATTTTGAAAGCTACGAGGACTTGATTCTGCACAACATAAGGATCTGCCTGCCCAGGCAGAGGCATGATACTGGGATTGGCAACCCAGTGTAAGCCCAAATTGAGTAAACTAGAAAGCTATGAAGATATTTTTTTTTAATAACTGCTGGGAGAGAGACCTAAAAGACAAGCAAGGAGCTAATTAATAACATGAGGATCAGCTGAGAAGAGGTTTTGTCATTAGACCTGGCCATGTGTTCTCTGACATTTTGTCTCTGGCAAGTAGGAAGCACAAGTGCCATTCCATCTATTCTTGTCCCTGTGGCAGAGATAGAGCATACTTGCAGAAACCAGGGTGGTTACCCAGGGCGCCTTGTGAACTTTCCCACAGTTGATTAGTTCACAGTGATTACTCCATGTTCACAGCTCTTTGACTCACAGTATGTAGATCTAGCTGCGTGTGGAACCGCCTCTGTAAGTCAGTCACACTTCCTTAAGGGAGGCTAACCTTGCTGTGATGGCTGCACCTAGCTTGTATCTTTGTCCTGGTGCCTCACAGTGAGCAGATACTTACATTTCCCTCTCTAGGCACTCTAAGTACATGCAGAGGGAAAACCAGCAAGGATTTCAAGGTTTAGATCCCTGCAGGGGCCACAGGATATGCAGCTGGGTTGTGGGGTTAGCTGTAAGGTCACGGTGTGACATCTCTCACGGTTCAGCAGTCATTCCAGACACAAACGCCTCCAACTAATACTCCAGATGTTTAGCTAGTAGTAGAACTGGCTGGGAATTTTCCATAGAAAACACTTTTTGGCTGAGAACACTTTATGATAAAACAACAAATTATCAGGCATATCTACCAGATTTTGTTAAATCACTGATCAAAACTCACTTCAGAGTAATAAATACCAATAGTTACTGGGACAATGACCTGGGGGAAAAAAACCCCATAACCTGAAAGAGAGTAAAGCATTGAACTTGTGTTCTTTATGAGGAAGAAGACCTCTGCATTCTCATTTATCTAGGATGGAAGATATCCTATGATACAGTTTTGCCCCTGGGCTTGGGTTGTGACATTTTTTGCAGCTGTCAGAACTTCACATTCTGCCTTTGACTGCTACAGTCAGTGGAGGACTCCCATGCTGAAGCCGAATTTTTCTGTTGTTATTATTTTACATGAATTCTTTATTCAGAAAAAAAGTAAGCAATAGTAATGTTAGAAACACAACCCACCAGGTGAATAAGTAATTAAATCTGTGGTGTATACAGGATTTCAAAAGGTTGATACTGTTGCATCTTTATGAAGGGAAGAAGAGAAAAATCTAAAGGCAGAATTGCAGCATGTACAATGATGTTACATGTTTATATATAATAGAGACATAAAATTTGAAATAAACCATGAATATTTCAAGGATTGGGTTAGGGAATCCAGGGTAGCTGAGTGCTGAAATTTTATTTCTCCTAAGTCCTAAATGTATGTTCTCTTCTTCCATTGGTATATTTCCTGTCACATAAAAATTAAAAAGTCAGGTTTCCACTATACTGCAAGAGTATTTTTTCTTATCTCCTGAGATGGAGAAGAGATGAAAAACATTACACAAAAATTGAAAAAAGTAGTGATATGAGAATACACAAACCTGCAAGGACTCACAGAAGATAAGCAGTAATAAACTGAGAAACAGCACAGACTATGCATAAAAATAGTGCTTGATTGGCTTTTGTGCAGTAAGCATGACCAGAAAGTGCTAGGCTTGGATTGCTGCCTCACTGGGTTAATAGGCACAGGTGATCCCAGAGGCCTCAGAGGGAGGTGCAGAGATGAAAATGCCATGCCCTTTGAAGCTGTAGAGGTGGTTGCTACCTCAGTGTCTGTGTTTCCAGCTGCTGAGATGCTGTCAGGCAGCTGCTGCCCTGTGCTGCATTGCTACAGCACCTGCCTCTCCCTTCATTGGCCGACCTGTCAGCCCCTGCTTTGTGGTTTGCCTGCTTGAAAATAAGGAAGCCTGTTCTGTCCAGTGCTGGAGATGTTTATTTACTGTTGTAATCTCAGTTATGTACATTGTCTTTTCTAAACTGGACAATATGTTGCTTTGGAACTACCATTAAAGCACTGATACCCAGTTTCTGTCTCTCTTCCAAGGGTCCCAACAGTTTAGTCACCTAATCCAAATGGTTTACTTTATCTGGAGTCACACTGTACCATAAATTCTACATTTCGGCAGTGAATAGGGCAAATCTACTTCATCCTTTGGTCTGAACCTCCCCTAGAAGAAAGAGATGGTATTTCAGCAGCTTTACAGTGTGCAAAAGTAACACATCCTCCTGGATAATGCAGCTTAGGCATTCGTGGGCTAGGTGACAGTGCTAACATAGCTCCTTCTTTCATCCAGATGCAGCCTGGAGAAAAAGATTCAAGAAAGAGCCTTGTCCCATCTACTCCTTCGGCCCTCTCCCTTGCCTGCTACTGCATGAGTAGGTTTAGATAAGGTGCAGCTGGAAATACCAAAGGCAAACAAATAGAGCTGAGCTGCCGGCAGTGTTTTATCCTGTGTGACTTCTGTTACACATTGGAAGGGCGTTGTTCCCCTCTCCATGACCTATTGGTTCTCTTGCCCTTTAATGTAATTTTCCTGGGAGGGTTACGCTCACTGGTAGAAAGATGCAAAGCTTTTTCACGTTGCAAGGAAGAGCACCTCGGTTCTCCTTCTCTTTCCTGACCCTGGATTACAAGCAGAGCCTTGCACTGAGTCCCAGAGGAGCTGCCTGTGGGTTGTCTCGTGGGGATCAGTGTCTTTCTCAGCCCCACTGGGTAATCCTGTAGAAATGTTAACCTTTATGCAGATCTGGCTCAACACTCTGGCATCCACTGTTACAGCATTTTTAGGAGCAGCTGCCAGCATCTGCTCTGCAAGCTTAAGAAGAAGAAAGTACATTTGTTAATGGCAGTTTGCTACTTGCCTTCCCCATTCTCTCCAGCATGCACAGTTCAGAGAAGTCAAAGTCTGCAGTTTTAAGCACCAGTTAAAAAAACTCTGTGGCATAACTGTTGTCATTATTCTGAGCTAAACAGTGAGTCATTACACTGTGCTATATTTGAGTGAACAGTTCAGATAGGGGGTGGATGCTGGAGGATTATACTTGGCCTTCTGTTTGAAGATGACAAGTTCAGCAACATTGTTCAACAGTTTCAGAATAGTTTAGTTCCCTAAGGAAGAATGCATTTCCTGTCATAAATAAATCCATAAACTAAATGTTTCATGGTGTTTCAGCTTCCTTTCATATGAGACATAGGGTATTTTGGAAAAAAATGCCAATACTTCAGAGGGATTTGTGACAGCCTTTTCTGTTCAAATACCTCCTTTAAATCTAGACTAGGGTAAAAGTAATTCAGTGCAAATAATCCTCTTCAGAGACTTTGTGTTGAATAATTTGAACATTTTTTAGCAAGACAATCTCCGTATTTATATTGGATGTTGGTTTTGCTTTAGTATTTTAAAAAGAGAGGAGAGGCAAAAACATTAGTTTTTAATGGAGGAGGAGGGAAAACAAGACACAAATAATTTGAGGATGTTCAGTACTACCATGTGACCTATTTGATTGCATCAATATAAAGAAAGAGGTAAGTGGTATAAGGAAAAGTGGATTAGAATGTACAAGGATTTCTCCACCTGGCAGAACTTGGAGGGGTCGAAGTGATCATTATCCTGAAGGAAGACCTGATTTTTGTTTGGCTTTGGAGCTTCATTCCAGGAGAAGAATCAACCCTGAGAAGGAAGATGGGAAGAGATGTATATCTGAGATCTCATTTTACGCTCCTGCAAAATTTCCATGCCATAAAGCAAAAGCACTGGATAATTTCTTGCTGAGATATAGTTTTCCTAGATGAATAAGATAATTCTTGACATTTAGCTAAATATTCTAATACTTGTTAAAGCTTTTGCCATTATTTTAATATCTAAAATGACAAAAACTGATTAGAATAAAGTTACCAAAAATCACAAAATCACAGAACAACCTTTAAGGTTTGAAAGGATTTCAGATCAGCTGGTCCAACTTTTTGTTCCCAGAAGACATTATTGGGCACCCTGTCCTGTGACAACTTGAGCACCTCCAGTGATGGGGACTTCACCACATCCCTAGGGATGTTGTTCCAGTGATTGATTGTTCTCACTGTAAAAAAAAATTCTTTATTATGTTGAGATGAAACCTTTTTTTTCTCTTCCTCTCTCCCTTTCTCTCTCCTCTCCTCTCCCTTCCCTTCCCTTCCCTTCCCGAAACCTTCCCGAGACCTTCCCGGAACCTTCCCGAAACCTTCCCTTCCCGAAACCTTCCCGAGACCTTCCCGGAACCTTCCCGAAACCTTCCCTTCCCGAAACCTTCCCGAGACCTTCCCGGAACCTTCCCGAAACCTTCCCTTCCCGAAACCTTCCCGAGACCTTCCCGGAACCTTCCCGAAACCTTCCCTTCCCGAAACCTTCCCGAGACCTTCCCGGAACCTTCCCGAAACCTTCCCTTCCCGAAACCTTCCCGAGACCTTCCCGGAACCTTCCCGAAACCTTCCCTTCCCGAAACCTTCCCGAGACCTTCCCGGAACCTTCCCGAAACCTTCCCTTCCCGAAACCTTCCCGAGACCTTCCCGGAACCTTCCCGAAACCTTCCCTTCCCGAAACCTTCCCGAGACCTTCCCGGAACCTTCCCGAAACCTTCCCTTCCCGAAACCTTCCCGAGACCTTCCCGGAACCTTCCCGAAACCTTCCCTTCCCGAAACCTTCCCGAGACCTTCCCGGAACCTTCCCGAAACCTTCCCTTCCCGAAACCTTCCCGAGACCTTCCCGGAACCTTCCCGAAACCTTCCCTTCCCGAAACCTTCCCGAGACCTTCCCGGAACCTTCCCGAAACCTTCCCTTCCCGAAACCTTCCCGAGACCTTCCCGGAACCTTCCCGAAACCTTCCCTTCCCGAAACCTTCCCGAGACCTTCCCGGAACCTTCCCGAAACCTTCCCTTCCCGAAACCTTCCCGAGACCTTCCCGGAACCTTCCCGAAACCTTCCCTTCCCGAAACCTTCCCGAGACCTTCCCGGAACCTTCCCGAAACCTTCCCTTCCCGAAACCTTCCCGAGACCTTCCCGGAACCTTCCCGAAACCTTCCCTTCCCGAAACCTTCCCGAGACCTTCCCGGAACCTTCCCGAAACCTTCCCTTCCCGAAACCTTCCCGAGACCTTCCCGGAACCTTCCCGAAACCTTCCCTTCCCGAAACCTTCCCGAGACCTTCCCGGAACCTTCCCGAAACCTTCCCTTCCCGAAACCTTCCCGAGACCTTCCCGGAACCTTCCCGAAACCTTCCCTTCCCGAAACCTTCCCGAGACCTTCCCGGAACCTTCCCGAAACCTTCCCTTCCCGAAACCTTCCCGAGACCTTCCCGGAACCTTCCCGAAACCTTCCCTTCCCGAAACCTTCCCGAGACCTTCCCGGAACCTTCCCGAAACCTTCCCTTCCCGAAACCTTCCCGAGACCTTCCCGGAACCTTCCCGAAACCTTCCCTTCCCGAAACCTTCCCGAGACCTTCCCGGAACCTTCCCGAAACCTTCCCTTCCCGAAACCTTCCCGAGACCTTCCCGGAACCTTCCCGAAACCTTCCCTTCCCTTCCCTTCCCCTCCCCTCCCCTCCTGGTGCAAGTTGTCCTTGTCACCCCTTGCCACGTCCATGTGTCCTCTGAGACTTTCTGTCTTGTTTGTACCTGCCCTTTAAGTACTGGAATACTGTGGTGACTTTCCTCCTGTCTTCTGCGGGGAGAAAAGGGCCAACTCCTTCAGGCTTCCCTCACAGGGCAGAATCTCCAGCCTCATGATCATCTTTGTGTTTTTCCTTTGGGCACTGCAGTTTGTCTGTCTTTCCTGGGCAGTGGGGCCGCCCTGGGCACGGTGCTGTGGTGCAGCCTGGCCAAGGCTGAGCAGAGTGGGACGGTGACGTCCCCATGTCTGCACACGCAGCCCAGGATCTAGTGTGCCTTCGTCGCTGCAGCAGTGCACTGCTGACCCTGCCGGCTCGTCCACCAGGACCCCCAGATCCCTTTCAGCAAGGCTGCTTCCCAGCCACGCAGATCCAGGCTTTACTGAGCTCTTTAGCTATTCTGGCCCAGGTAATGTGATGATAGGTTTACATTGTTAAAATTTGATGTTCGTCTGGGAGACAGAACATGTTCTTTACAACAGCCTGTATTTTCACTTTCCTGTTGAAGTAGTGACACCTCTTAGAAAAATTTTAATGGAAAGTGAGTAATTAAATCCCTGTGTGCCTTTCTGAAAATTTGTCTTTTCTATCATCTCTCTGTAGAATACCTGTTTTTCTGTGACAACTTACTTTGTAATAGGTCCATTTGTGCTGCATTTTAAAAAATGGGTGAAAAAAAATTAGTAAAAACCTTTACCAGAAGGAAAAGAATCCTAAAAATAGGGAGAAGTTTTAACTGCCATACAGTGCGTTGGGAAAGGGACTAACTGCTGTTGTTACTGCTTTACTACTGTCATTTCTGCATAGTGGCACCCAATCTGCAGCCACAAACAACACTTTGCAGAATTAGAGTCATTGTTTCCTTTGGGAGCATCAATATGATTTTCTTAAAAGAAGCAGCTTGTTACTAAATCTCAACTTGAAGTCTTTTCTTTTTCTTCACTGCGACCACAAATATATAATATGAAATGACACATACATTTCTTTTCTGTGTTTTTATTTTTTTTAATAGATGCTGTGATCTCAAAGTGTTATGATAGTAAGAAAATAATTGAGCTTTCTGGTCTGAAAATCAGGCATCTGGGGAGGCATTTCAAGCAGGACAATGAAAACCACTACACACTCCAACCTTTAAGTAGATGGTATACTTGAAAGGTTGTATTTATAGTCCATGATTGTGGGACTCGGATCTTTTATTTATTTGCTATTTCAGTTATCATCTGTGTATGTTTCTCTCTCCCTTTCCTTTCTCTCTCCCTTCCCTTCCCTTCCCTGGTTTACAGACCTGGTTGTATAGGCCATCTTGGTGACTGCACCTTCCTTATAACATTTTAAAAATGTCATCATCCCACAACACACTGGTTGCTTGAACTTAGAGAACAGCTTCATTATTCAGATGTCTTTTTGACCAAAATGCATATTTATTTAATCAAATATGGTCCAGTGTTTATAGATAATTTCAAACCTGCTTTAGCTAACTCCACATTTGTACATGTAAGTGGTTTGGGGGCTGAACTCATGTTCTTTTACTTGAGTAGAAAATCTTTTTCATTAGCTACCTTTGTTCAGACTTTGATTTTTTAAGGAGAAACTGTCATTTCTGACCATTGGTTCATTGATACTGAAAGGGATATAGATACAGACCTCTATGTTACAGGTCTATTTGTCATCAAGAATTTGCTCATGGTGGTTATTCTTAGCTTATATTCACCAAGACAACATCAAAATTAGTGACCCTTTTCCTATATAAACTCTGAAACTAATTAATTTAATTTCAACACATGCTAATTTTAGCATGGGCAAAGTATTTTTGTAGGATGAAGACAGTTTCATTATTTCTAACTTCAAAATATCAGTCTCCTTTCACTGTGAATAGTGACTTTTTCAAAGGTAAAAATTAAAGATGACAAGGAGTTGAAACTTGGGGGTTTATTTCTGTATGTGTTTATCACAAAACTTCACATCTCTTAGGAAGCTATTTGATGTCCAAATTTCCAGTCTGATTTAAACTTCAGTGAGAACAAAGCATGATTGCATCCCGTTTGGCACTCCCTGGAACCTTTTCTCTATCATAACTAGAAAACAATCTTCAAAGGCTTCAGTGAATCCTTTATTTAAGCCCATTTGTCTCCAGGGTACCATCCATTGCATACTGGGCTCTCTGCTATGTCTGCTTCCGAGGCCACAGCACTGGACTAGATGGTCTTTTGGTCTGATTCAGTACAGTTGTTCTTACATTCTTATCTAATTTATTGCCTGTTCCTAGTCACAGATCTCTGCAGCTAAATGTCAACTCCTTTTTCGGAAGGAATGACATATTTAATAGCTAGGATAGCTCAGATAACAAAAGCAACAAAAATTCTGTCTGCTACAACTGAGATCATGGTATCTATTTCAGTGTGGTTACCCTACAGATTTTTATAGAATAGAATCATAGAATTATGGAGTTGTTTACATAGGGAAAGACTTTTAAGATCATCAAGTCCAACCATTATCCCAGTACTGCCAAGTCCACCACTAGACCATGTCCTCGTGGTTTGTTTATACATTGCCATTTCCTCCTCCACAGACTCATAGGAAACTTGTGAAATTGCTAGTCATAAAAATATTGAGGACACTATAGCATCCTTCTTCTGTTCTCAGAGCTTTCATTACTTTTGAGCATCTGCCAAAGAATTTTCATCCTTTTTGTTTGTCATGAGCTCTTCCTTGATGTTTGCCATTTGTTGCATTGTGTGTATTGGTTACCTAAATTATGTGATGTTCTTGCTCTCTGGACAGAAGAAAAGCTTTTGAGGCATGAGAATGAATGGCAAATAGCTGAATAATAAAGCCTACTCTTGTTCATATACAAAGGCTATTATTTACAGGAGATGAGATTAATTTTGCTAAGATCTGTTCCCTTGTGAACACATTGAAGAAGTTTTTTGGTCTGACTGTTGATGACTAAAAAGAAATGAACAGCCATTCAGAATCAGTGTGGTTGTTTGCAAATGTACCTTTTGTAGAGTGGAGAAATGCTATTCCTATAGTACAACTGTCTCTCCAGTGATGTCTTCACAAACTTAGGGATCCATGCTCTACAAACTGCAATCAGTAAGACGGTTCAGAGTTTCCAGTCTGGTTTCAGTGAGGCTAAGCATTGCATCCTGGACAGTGGCAATGTAGGGCTCCACTTCCCTTCACTTAGAAGTGTGAGGTAGGTGTATTTCATGCTTGTTGCTGGTTTTAACAGTTCTGTAAGAGCCACTTGAGGTTTCTTTTTCCATTTGTTTTTGGTGAAATATTTTGCTCGTATTAAACCAGTAAACCAAACTTTACTGTAAAATGCATCAGGTTTTGGGTTTTTTTTAATACATTAGGATTTCTGGTAAGACAACAAGTTATTAAGAGCAGCAGTGTTTAAGGGGAGTGAGGAAAACCAGCTTAGCCTCTATGGCTTACATTAGAAAAATGCGAGCGTTCCGCACTCTGTATGAGGGAGTACCATTAAGCTCCAAATAGGATAGTGGCTGTTCTTGAGCCTAGCATTGTTTTGTCATTTCAGTTTTGTTCTTCAGAAAAAATATTTTAAAAATGCAATGTGTACGAAACTGAATGTTTTTCTTGCTAACCCAAGGAGCAAGAATCATCGTTGCATAGTCCACATAAAACTAATATTAAAATGAAATCTAAGCTTTAAACAATGGTTTGCAAGAAGAATCAAAAAGCTTTCTCAAGAAATTGGAAAGTGGGAAATAAATACATGTTTTAGAATCTCTTGCATGCTTAGTGGACATCTGAACCCCAAAAAATTACATTGTGAATGCCTCTGTTGGAGCTATGACCAAATTGTACCAGATGAGTGCTTCTAGTTTGGTCTTCTGAGGAACAGAAAGTATCATGGAACCCTGTTGGCTTCCTGAAAGTTCTTGCTCTGTCCTCCACAGAAATGGAAAAGGAGCAAAAGGCCAATAGGAAAAACAACTCCGAACAGCAAATCTGCATGCATAAGAACTGAACAGCACGTTTACAGGCTGTAGAAAGCACTGAAGTTTATGGAAATTTCTGAGAGGTCTGTCATACCAGTTTTTCTGTGGCTTCCTTTCCAAGAACACCAGCAAAGAGCAAATCTTAAGTGGAATTGTGACTTCCTCAGTAGGATGTGTGCCTCTGCATATGTGAATATGGGGTTGGCATCTACGTAAAGCATTCGCTTGAATTCACTCTCTTTGCAGACATTGCTAAGCCCATCTTCTGACGTGTCTTAGGCTCTTGTGACAATGTTATGAAGAATCCAGAAGCAACTATTTCCTGAGCATATTGACAATTTAGTTGGACAAGGTTCCAAAACGACAGCGTGACTTGTGTTCTCTCATTAGTTTGGATTAAGTTGATACCTTTATAACCCAGTACGCTTAGTTGAGTTACAGTTTTCCCATGGGTACTGTGACACATCTGGAATTCTTACTGGTGCATGAAAAACAGATGTGCATCTTTTTCTGTTGCTGCCATGTTTCACTGTGGGCTTAGCATACCAAAACTTAACTGTCACTGGTCCCCTTGCTCCACACTCTTCCTCTCCCCTTCCTTTTGCTTTTCTTGAATTTTGCTTTGAAGTCATTTTCTATAAGCAAGATTCTCTTCTGCTCCATGTGGTTATGCTCAGACATATTGGTTATGGCCTTTAGGATTTGGTAGCTACAGCATTTAAGATCACTCTGGCTTAGTATGGATAAACAGGTTGTCCTTGCCGTGAATGCCTTGAAGAAGGCCTGTGTTTTGTCTTGTGTCACAGTCTTAACTGCCACAGGTCCCCCTTCCCTTCCCAGTTGTTGTTCTCCTTAAACCCAGGCATCCTAAGCATCCCACAGCATACTGTCCACTCACCAGCTAGCATTGCCCTCTGCTGTCCTACACTGCCTTTGACCCAAATCCTTTTCCAGGCATCTTTGGAGTCAGGGAGAGTTCACTAACAAGGTTTGAACACTGCGCTGTGTGTAATCCAGATCTGCTGCAGCGTGCTGTCAGCTGTGGGTGTCAGCACAGGGCTAACTGGGTGGAAAAGCAGTGAGCTAGATCATGTGCTTTGATGCTACCTTCTGTTTTAAACTCTCTAGGACTGCACTGAGGTGACGTCAGAAGCACCACTTGTGACCTCCACAGAAATGGCACATTTTCAAAACCGTTACTTTTAGAAATCATTTTTGGGGACGGTTTCCAGATGTCTTCAGGCTGAGCAGAACTGATTCAGTTCTTACGAAAAATATTTAAAAATTCATTGTATGGTGATTGTGTAATGAATTACTTCATTAAATAAAGTTGAGGATATGTAGAGGGAAAAAGGGGCTCTTAATGTGGAGTTAGAGTCAGGTTTATTGTCGCTTCGTACTTACAGCCAGGAGGGCAGACCAAGGGACAAGGAGCCACGTGAGCTGCCATCAATTAGTGTCTGAAGGTTACAACAAAGCCTCCCTTCGGTCCTGTGAATGTCTAAGGAATCCACTCAAGGCATAGCTTTGCAAAACGTGCTGCAAAGAAAGACGACCAGAGGTCTGCTGGAAGGAAGGCACAGGCAAATATCAGAGTTACCTGCTCAAGTTTGCCCCAGTTAGTTTGAGCAGCCATAACAATCTAGTGAGGGCATCACAGAGCATGGAACTCAGCAGAAGGTGGTATATTTTTACCTCAGAAGACGCAGAGCTGGTTGTAAGCAAGGAAGGCTGGAAAGCTATTACTCTTCATTTGTCATGTTCTGACAATGTTTTATGGGTGTTGAGTACTGCCATGGTTTGTGTCTGGACTGACCCAGCAGCAGTGCTGGGTTTCTGTGGCTGTGTTGGGTCAGATCTGAACATGCTTATCTTATCACAGCTTGGAGTCTGTGTGCCTCACTGAAGTGTACAGTGCAGGTAGTAGTAGCTTTGAAGGTATTTCAAGTTTAAAAATAGCCTTTCTCAGTGTGGCAGATATTAGAGATATTAGAGATATTCTTCACACATAAGCATAATTTGTAAAAAAATCTGCATGCCTGTTGAGATACACTGTTCTATGATTTAGACAGACATTAATAAAATGCACACTTTAAATGAGAAGATCTGCTTCTGTTTGCTCAGATTTGCATATTAAGTTCAGCTGCACGAATTTGGATGGTTTCTGATTTGAAGAAAGCTTGTATTTTTTTTTCTATAGAAAATAATTAACTTATTTCAGAGCAAAGGAAAAGAGTTTTCATTACTCTTCCCACAATTCTACAATAGGGAATGGTGTCTGTGGAACATGTAGCCTGAGCATTATTCATATCTCCCTTGGGGATTACTAGAAGTAAATTAGGTTTCTCTGAATTTGCTTACAAACCAAGATCAATTTCTAAGTAGCACTAAATGAAGAAAAATTGTGGTGATTTATCAGACACAGTCCACTGTAGTAGCTGCTTTATAATGAGCTTTGAGACATACCATAATGCAGTCTTTTGTTGCAAGTATCTTTTGTACACACACTGCCTACCTTTTATGAAGTAATTGGAATTTAACGTGCTACAGCTTTGAAGTGTATGAAGCCAAACCCTTAATGTGGGAAGCTTCTGGGATTAAAACACTTCTGCAATGAGAAATCTTAAATATGTTTTGACTAATTTCATTCAAGGATCATCTACAGCATTTTTATGTAAGTGAATCTCTTAATTTCATGAGCCTTACCACTCTAAGTACAGATGGCCTTGTTTTCATTTTACATTTCAGTGCTGAGCATTTCTAATAGAACCATAACTTTTTTACTTGGTAATGTATTTACTGTTATAGAAGGTCAGTCACTGATGAGAATTTTAGCACCTAAATTTTTGAATTCATGGTCACAGATTTGAAAGGCCAATAAAACATAGCTAGTTTTGCTGTTGCCCCTGTCACTCATGACACAATAAGTGAGCCAGCTCTTCAAGTAGATCAGTGCAACAGAAGAGGATTGGCGGATTGATGGAGTTTGTGCTGAGGCCCTTGCATCTATACTTACTGTGTTTTGAGATTTTTACTTGGAGTGATTTTGTTCCTCATACTAAATGCCTCTACCGTACTAAATGCCTCCGTATATCTGAAAGATCAAATGTTGATTTACATCCTGATATGCCTATGAGAGTTTGTCTTAACTTTAGTGTACATCTTGAGAAGAGCTACTGCTTTGATTTCCTCTAGCAAGGTTCTAGTTCATGCAGAACAAACCATTTTGTAAAGTGAAGCAATGTACAGTAAATGGGGACAGTTGGGGCATGTGCTTCAGAGCCATGTGGAATGTAGCTGTGTTATACGTTGGAGGCTGCTGCCCTTCAGCAAGGTGGTGCTTCCTGTTGTTCTCATGGAGGCTGATTGTACAACTGCCAAAGTATTTCCTGTGAAAGAGTTTGTTTTGATAGTTATCCACAGGAAGCCTAGCTGTGATCGTCTGTGATGAGGAACAGACCAATGCCAAAATAACATGACTAGGTATGATTGCACTGTATTAACAGAACTGACAGTCCATCATGAAAGGATGACTGTCTAAAAATTCATGTTTTCTGTCAAGATTACACTGTTTTGCTATTCATGGTGTGTGCTTGATACTGCAGAGTATGTTGTTGACATTGATAATTGATCATCGTGTGATTATTACATAAAAGGAAGATAAATATCTGAGTTTATACCATAAGTAAAATCGGTTCAACACAGCTGCTGTCTTCATTTTTTAGTTTTAGTGAAATTCTAAAGACAATGTGAACCAAGGTACATTTAGTTGCTCTTTGAACTGAAATTTAAAATTCTATTTCATTAAGTGGTTTCAGGACATTAAAAAATATTTCTCCCACTCCATCTGTTCTTAAGGATGACAGGAAAACAGACTTTGCAGCAGTCATTTGAAACCCTCAAATGTAACACCACTTTTTAATTGGTTGTCCTTCAATGCAGTATGATGTTAGAGTTAAAAAAGACACATGTATGTCCATCTTCCTGTAAACATCCTCACAATGTGTTTTCCAGTATTTCAGTAGTGTCATAATGAAATGATTTAACAGCACATCAGGAACCTGTCACGACAGTACAGTCTGTCTAGGCCTAGATAAGCTGAATACTCACCTATGTCTTCATTTAAGCTGTAATATTTCTAGTTGTGTCCCTATATGTCCTTCTTTGATATTCACGTCTTGCACATACTTGTAGATAATTATCACACTTCCCCTACTGAGTAATAATTAGCCAAGCTGTAAGTATTTACAGATTTTTAGTTTCCCTCTAATCAAATCCTTTCTGAAGAGATTCTTGATCTTTTCAGAAATCACACCTGTTGACAGTACCTAGGTTTTAACTTAATAGCCTTGGTGAAGTTGACTAGAATTCTGTAGGAAGGAACTATAGGTGTCAGATGATGTTCATAACCCCAGATTACTTTTCATGTGGCAAGGTTGCATGCTATCTCAAGTTCGTTTTGGTCTTCACTCAGGATTTCCCAGCTTTCTCTCTTGAATTGTGTATTTTTAGTTCAGAGTTTATTTCCAGATGCATTCAGTTTGCGGGATCCGTTGACTTGCATTGTGTGTTGTTTATTGCAGCTCATTAAAAAATACAATAAACAAAAATAAGTTATGCTGAATTTTATTGCCCACAACTATGAGTGCGATTTCATCTACTTTATTTCATTTATCCACAAATTTCAACTTGAGTTAAAAACAAAAATTATCAAATTGTCATGATTTAATCTTCACACTTGTCTTCCTCTCAGATGATATCACACTGATAGAGAACAAGACACCAGAAAATAAAGGGATTCTTTTCATGAGAACACATTTTGCATGCATTTGGGAGGAAAGGAGTAAAGAAAGGGACTAAGAGCTAAAGGACTTGTCAGCAAAGGTTGCACCAAGAGAGATTCTTCACCCACTTCTTGCTTGAAGAATTTGCCTGAAAAAGTTCCAAATAAAGCATCATTGGTTAGGAGCAACAGCAGGAAAAAAGCAAGCAATGAGAATGCTGGATAAGCAAAATCCAGGGCTGGGGGTCTGTGCCCCTCAGCAGCCAAATGCACCCACTTAGTGTCATTAAAGGTTGGCTGGAGAGCAGTGACAGACAAGGAAGTTAGAGCTATGCCATACTATCATCTTCTACTGCCTCCCAAACTGGATTAGTTTTTCATTTTCAAAAGAACATGCAAGGATAATTGAGATTTAAAGTCTCTGACTTTCTTTTCTGGTCTTACTCACACAAATAATAGCATATGTACACTTAAATTTTTGTCTATATGTTTGTGGGTTATAGAAATACAAATTAGTTGATAAAAGCTGGTGAAGATGGGCAGAGATAATCTTGGCTTAGTATATTAAGTTTTGAATTTTTGCAATTGCAAAGTGCATAACCTACATAAAAGGAATTATTATAATATATGCACTAAGATTGCTATTTTTTACAGAATTTACAAGCCAAAACCAACTGTATGTGTTGTTGTGCTTTGTTCTTTGTCAGTGTGTCTCTGAGAGAGGAGTGAGTGTAAGACAGTGGGAGAGATCATTGAGTGAAATGAAGGAAAGTCATTAGACTGCACATTAAAATCTTTCTTTCTCATAAGTGATTCACCTTCATCTGAGTGCAATTAGTCTCTGTTTGGATTTTTTCATGTTCTTGATATCATCAGGCCTTCATTTGCTAATTTTTTGAAAATCATAATCTTTCTAGCCATGAAAACACCAGAACATTCAAATTTATCCTGAATCGTCATCTTAAAATTGTAGTGCAGTTAAGAATTTTCTCTGAAGCAATTTAAACAAATGGTGAAGTAGTATCTTGTTTCTGTTCATAGTGCATCTGATGTTCAATAACAATCAGATATTGCTTGTGGATTTCCACTTTAAATCTTGCAATAGAAAATGTTACATTTTGTATGAGTTGCAGAGTGATTTTTCATTAATTTCATTAACCATTTTATTTACAAATTTCCTTTTTTTAACCTAGATTTTCAGTGAAGGTGACAAAGCTGTACAGAACACTGTGAGTTCTGATCCTAGCTTTTGTTATGATTTGTTTTGTGGTGTCAAGAAAGTTTGATTGAGCTGCTGAAATGCTGCCTATACAGGAATCAGGGGACTCACTAAATACTTAGAAAATTTGCTAAAATTCTCAGTTCAGTGCAAACCAGCTGCCTTTCTCTTTGTGCCGATTCCCTTTGTTGTATGAGGTAGTTATTCACAACTGTCTGGATTTGCCTGTCTGAAAGTCTTGATAAAAATCATTTAATGTCAATGCATACTTTGAACACACTGAGGAGGAAATCACTTTCCCTGCAAAGATCTGCAGCTTCGTGATGGTGAAGTACAAAGGCCAATAAGGAGTGTTAATAAATCCCTTCCCAATTACAGCCAAGTCTTTTAGTCTCTTGTTTATGGGATCCATGCAGTCACAAAGCCTCATTTCCCTTTGTCTGCAATCACCACTGCCAGCTGTGGAGACTTCTTACTCTGTCTTGTGTTCAGTCTATAGAAATTGCAGTTTTTAAAATGAAACTGGTGAACCAGCAAAGGAACAAAGCAGCATAATCATTTTAGAGTGACATGCTTAAGGAAAATCTGATACAGTGAGCTGTTCAAACATTGGAACCTATAAGGTATAAAGTATCTGTATGTCCCAGCTGTCATATGGAAACTTTCTTTACTTTACAGGCCCTTTATCTTTTATTTGAGCATGAGTAAGAGTTATGTTGCACATTTAGCATTCAAGTCTCTATGATGGTGGCAGTGCCTTAAGTTTCTTCACAAGGAAGCAAACTATTTTTTAGCTATTACAGCCTGCAATTCTACACATTCTTTATACACAGCTTGGGGTTTTCTTAGCCTTTTATCTTTCATGTGGTCATTCCTTGACTTACTGTTTCAAAAGAGAGCATATATTGACTTGTTTCAGTTATTTGTCTATATCACAGAGTCACAGAATCACACAGAATCATTTATGTTGGAAAAGACCTCTTGGATTGTTGAGTCCAACCAGCCTTTGGCTGGTCACCACCTTGTCAACTAGACCATAGCACTAAGTGCCACATCCAATAATTTCTGGAACAGTTTGATTGGCTGTATTGTTTGTTAGACTGAGAAGTGCTGAAGGAAGTAGTCTCTCTGCTTTTCCCAAATTAACAAATTAAGAACCAGGTACATTTTCAAAACCTGCCCACTGATTTTTTTTCTTTTTTTTTTTTTGTCTTGTCTACAGTGTCCATATGGAGCAGGGAGTTGAATAATTTTTTATCTTGATGATGTCTGCCTTGGTGCTGATTACAAGAAGCTGGGGCATCCAGTAAAAACTACACACTTAAAATGTATCTCCACTTTGTGCAAAAAGTAGCCTTGTGGTGGTAGAGGTTTAAATGACATCGGCAACAATTTAGGTTTCATTAATAGGATGGAAGCCGTTGGGAAGACTCTGATACATCATTATTGTAGAGGCTGGATAAGGTTGCTTCTAGTAGTAAAAATAGAGGATTGTTATAGATCAGTGGTTTCCATTTAAAAGCTGCCATGATCCTTGTTGATTGGTTCCAAGCTCTTCCTAAGCCAGATCAATCTAACTTTCATCTATGTATAAGAACATGTACTGTGGTCAAAAGATGAAGCATGACTCTGCCACTGAAAGGTCATTTCATTTTACAGTTTCAAAGATTGCAGGCTGGATTCAAAGACCATTGCATTAAAACACCTGAAGAAATTTCTGCAGTTCTACAAATAGAATGATCTACTGATGATCTACTGTCCTATCCATCAACACCAGTATTTTAGATGATTTATGCACAAGAGTGTAGCTTATTTTAAGGAAAGGCAAAAGTGTGTCAGCTTTGCCAAGCTGAGAGATGGATTCACCTCACCTTTCTTTAGCTGTCTGTTTGTGAGGTGGCCAGGTTAAACTTACCAATAAATGTCCTTCTCTGTTCCACCAGGAGAGTTAGACAGCTTCAAGAGTGACTGATCCAGCCTCTCCTGTGTGCCAATTTTAGAATGTGAAGAATTGCAGCCCTGAGGTTATTTACCTCCTGTGTTCAGCAGGAGTCTAGAAAAATGAGCTGGCTAACTTCTAGGAGGTTGCAATTAGGTAAAATTTACCTTAAATTACTAAATTAGCAAAGGCATCAAAAGCTGATTCTTGAGGTTAAAACGCTTAGGTCAAACTTTTTTTTCTTTTTGGATAGTTTTTTTGTTCCCTTAAATATTTTGAGCATGTGTCACTTACCCTTGTTAAAGCATCACCCAATCCATTCAGTATATGTCATATGATGGCACTGTGAGACAAAGATGTCCTCCTACACTAGGGATCAAAGAGAACTTTCTCTTGAATTTTTTTTCTTTTTTGGGTGTCAGTGGAGGGGAGGCTGGGAAAAATCCTCCACTGCTATGTGGGCTTGTGTGAGTGATTAGCTCTTTTTTAGGTGCCTGAACACACAGGTTCACATAGTAATTAAATTCCTACTGTCGAAATGACTATTTAAAGACAACAATAAAAGGTGTTTTTGATTAAATGCCCCATCAGCAATGAAATGCAATGTTTTATTGGTGAGTGAGAAGCAGTTCATGAAGAAGCACATTAGCTTTAATGTTTCTTCTTGGGAACCTTAGGGGAAGGATATAGGTTTTATTTTTCTGTTTAGCAGCTCTAAAAATTCTCATTTACATCATTTAACACCCACCTCTCCACAACCCCCTTCAGTCAATAATTTCAGGTCAGAAGTTTCCTTACAGAGGACCTAAATCCTCTTTTAACCTAGACACTGAGCAGTGCCATAGTGAATTCACATGATCCCTTTTGGCTCAAAAATAACTTGCTCCACTGTAAACTTTCCTTTGATGCTAGAACTAATGAGCTCCCAAAAGTAGTCTGAGTCTTCGTTTTTGTTTTTACTTCATCTAATTCTACCTCATACTGCTGATGGAGACTCACAGGTGTAAAATTTTTCAACACAGGTTATGAAATACAGAGTTGTGAAATAAAGGAAGCCATAAATAACCTCTGGAAGTTAAGTAACCCAACCACTATTCAAAGCAGGGCTAGCTTAAACCATAGTGGAAGAACTTCAAGGGAAAGAGAAAAAATAATTCCATCCTTCAAATCTGGGGCTTCTTTATGTAGAAATACTTCATAGCTCCTTTTCCCACATTCGGTAGAAAATGACTGTGTGCCAAGATCACAGCCCAGGGATGTACATATGCAATGTGCATCACATTGGGTATTTAATTGCATGTCTTTTGCACAAACCACATGATTGCTTTACCCAATAATTATTTAAAAGGGATTTATTGATCCCAGGGCATTCACTCTTTATTAGTTTATTTTTAATTGTCCTTGTGTAATTTGCTGTGTATTTTGCTTCAGATGGGTTGAATAATTCTTTGAGTAAAAATCTAGGAAATTAGGATTAGAAAAAAAGTTAAGTATTTATTTCTCCAAATGATGTTCAAATAGGGGAGAAATAGATCCTGTAATTTAGTTCTATGGAACACCTTGTGAAATTCAAGTGATCTAAATTTTCCTCTGAGCAGGTCTGTTCCTTGGCAACAATTCTGTAGTGAGCTGTACTGTCATATGTCCCTTTCCAGAAAGGCACTATTTATAAATCTATCTAAGAATACAGATAACCCACACACTGGAGCATATGCCAGGACATAGCTGTCAGTCCTGTCAACTTGCAGTCCTTTGGAGGAGCAGAAAGGCACACTGACTCACCCGTGTGTGGCCCTGATTTCAGACCTCTGGGCTCCGCAGAGTCTTTTACGTTAAGACATCTTACAAGTAAATGTCCCTGTGTAAGACATATGTTGAGGTTTAGAGATAGCACTGTTGTAGAAGCTGCTAGAAAATACGAGGGCAGAAAACACAGTATTTGGCAGATTCTGTTTGAAGGAATCTGGCTGTGTGCCATGGGCTAATAGCTAAGACACCCTGCAAAGGGGTGACTTTTTCCTTTCTGAAGGACACTGCAAGGACAGAAGGGGGAAAGAAGGCCCATACTGAAACACAGAGTATCAATCAGTATGTTAGGCCAGAAAGTAAGGAGTGCTGTTGTCTAAGAAATGTTACTGTACAGATACCAATGTACATTATTGAGGCTGATACCAAAAGTCTTGAACCAGCAGAATGCTTCCTGTTGTATTTAATTGCTTTTCTAGCTTGGGCCATCCGTGTGCCTGGAACTATTTTCGTGCAGCTACTGCCTTGTGCCAGCCCTGAGCTCTGCTCCGCTCAGCACAAAGTCTTGAGCAGCTGTCAGTCAGTCACGTTATTGAGGCTTGAAAAGCTCCAGGTTGGCTGAGTGGGGGATCACTTCTGCCCGTGGTTACTCTCCAAACTGTGTCACCTACTTCCCAGCCTGCCCTCTCTGCTTCATCTCTGTCAGGCAGACAGTTCTGAGAAAATGGATTTTGTGTCCTTCTGGATGCAGTTAACCTGTGAGGCAATCTGAGACTTCTCTTTCTAGCATGGGATGTGTTTTTCAGAGTGTGAGAACTGTTTATTAAGGTCCTTCTTTCCATGTGTGTGATGGGAAGAAAGAATGCATGCTGAAATGTTATTGTAGTCCATATTAGAACATTGTGAACATCAAACACCTTTTCTCTACAAAAGGAATTTCTTCTGGCTCAGGAAATCCCTGAACTAAAAACTGCTGGTTGCAGAGAGAGGGCTTTGGAAATGAGCATGTTTTTTTGCCCTGTGCTTATCAGAAGACAGGTTACATGGTTACCTTTAGTGTGAGTTGGAAAGTCTGCTTGCATGTTTTAGTATCAACTACTCTTTACTGGAAGACAAAAAGAGAGGTACCTACAGGCTCTTCTTTTTCCTACTTTGCCTTTCAATTTATTTCAGTAATTCCCTTATTAATTAGACCA